>CM074097.1:18313947-18456447 GCA_037178815.1 Barbatula barbatula
ATTGAGTATTTTCTTTATTTCTTACAGTATCTTTAACGCATATGGTGTATCTTTAACGCATATCCTTAACCACAATGATATATCTTCATTGATATATCTTCATTTATGCATGCATTTGAATATTACACTTTTTATTATTAGACTTTTGCATTTGAATATTACACTTTTTATTATTAGACTTTTATCAGTCATGAAGCATTAAAGAAGTATTCATAGGAACAATAGCATAGACCATTAGTTATTAGATATTAGTGATATAATCAGAAGCCATATTTAACCACATTTAATTCAAGATGATTGTGAGCAAATAACTAAGATGGTTTAATGACTTAGTGTTACAATCAGTATACCAGTTTATAATGATTATTTACATAAAAATACTTATAGCATGTTTAAAGAATACTTTTCAACGTTTTACAGCAATATAAAATCCAGTGATGTCTGTGAGGCCTAAGGTTCAAATAAAGTTTAGAGGATGACATGCAGAAAACACCTGCACGTACCCCACACACATTTTGGTAGACAAATTTAATTAATTTTAACTTATCGCATGAAGCCAAGGACGCTAGCCTGCTCATTATTACGCTAAAAACATTATTATCTCAAAACATGAGTTCAGTTTTAATAAAGTCTTATCGTATGCCAAGGACAACTCATGAGATATTGTATATGATCAAAGATGCATTTTGAGTTCACCAAGTTGTTTTGCCGGAAGAAAACCGGAAAAGTGTTCAAATATGGGCACATTATTATTTGTCCATGTGCCAACTATGATTCCACAATTAAAAACATGTCCAGCTGCCTGGGACTTATTGGTGGCAGAAACAGAGTTAGTGGTTATCAAAAATAAGAGATAACGGGAACTTACCTGATTGGTGAACAGACAAACCCCCCTGCATAAGTTTTACTATAACTATGAGCTTGAGAACACTGTATTTTCAGATGCTTTGGGAAGATCTCACTTTGTTTGATTAGAACAAATAAAGTTTACTCTTTGACACCTGGACCTTCTTTGTTTGAGCAATTTTTTGAAACTACAAGATCAATTTTTCCACAACATATTTGGCGACCACGAAGGGACCGGAAAGAGGCTGAAGACATCGAACGACTACCTGGGACGAACCTCTCCGGTTTGCTGTACAGATCAAGAGAAGGTGAGCATGATTTTTGCCTTATAAGTTAAAATACTCAGATAATCTGTGCAGTCTGCCGGAGGTGAGTCCCATTTAGCAGTGATGTTTATAAAAGCTTCTCCGGTCCAAAGAATTAAATTGATATGTTAAAATGCAAAGAGGGTCTTCAGGTCTCAAAGTTAAAAGTGAAGGATTAAAGAGAATGGAATGAGGATGGTAGACTGCTTAAGACAATTATTATTTATTGGTCCTGTTTCGAGAAGGACAGAAGAAATTGACCCGTTGTAGAGAGGGCAATTATTATTTATTGGTCCTGTTTTGAGAAGGACAGAAGAAATTGACCCGTTGTAGAGAGGGCAATTATTATTTATTGGTCCTGTTTTGAGAAGGACAGAAGAAATTGACCCGTTGTAGAGAGGGCAATTATTATTTATTGGTCCTGTTTTGAGAAGGACAGAAGAAGTTGACCCGTTGTCCTGTTTTGAGAAGGGCGGAGAGGGCAATTATTATTTATTGGTCCTGTTTTGAGAAGGACAGAAGAAGTTGACCCGTTGTCCTGTTTTGAGAAGGGCGGAGAGGGCAATTATTATTTATTGGTCCTGTTTCGAGAAGGACAGAAGAAATTGACCCGTTGTAGAGAGGGCAATTATTATTTATTGGTCCTGTTTTGAGAAGGACAGAAGAAATTGACCCGTTGTAGAGAGGGCAATTATTATTTATTGGTCCTGTTTTGAGAAGGACAGAAGAAGTTGACCCGTTGTCCTGTTTTGAGAAGGGCGGAGAGGGCAATTATTATTTATTGGTCCTGTTTTGAGAAGGACAGAAGAAGTTGACCCGTTGTCCTGCTTAGAAAAGGACAGCCCTGTTTTGAGAAGGGCAGAGAGGGCAATTATTATTTATTGAACCTGTTTGGAGAGGGCAGAAGAATCGATTCAGTATATGTTATGTGTATGTTTAAGTCCGCGGCAGAATGAATGTTGCTATGAAGAAAAAACTACCTCAGAAAGCTTGAGTGAGCAAAGGTGGGGGCTTTTGGCCAGGGTCCAAAGAGAGTGATTCTGTGAGTGTCCAGTAGAGTGTGACAGAGACCACCGAAAGAGAGATTGTGTGTGTGTGTGGATAAGCAAGGAGAGTGTGTGTGTGCGTGCAGGAGAGCACGAGGAAGCACAGAGAGCAGGGGAGAGAACTGAACGGAGACATTGTGTTGGCTGTAAACCTTAAAGAAAGTTAACCATTGTTGAGTTCTTGTTTTTTCCTAAATAAAGATTGAATGACCAAAAGAATATTATAACATCTTGACATATTAAGACCATAAAAAATAAAAATAAACACATAAGGTATGTAGATAAATAACTAGATATAAAATCAAATACGATTCATGCATAATGTACTCTGAATGCTAAATGAATGTTAAAACTCCTTTCCAACATAGCAGTATTATAAAAGATATGAAACTGGACTTCTTAATTTTGAGAATAGTCTGAAGTTCATTGATAAATTCAAGATTTGAAAACATTGTTATTGATTTGAAGTTCAACGCAATTCACTTCAATTTTGTTTGTATGACGTTTTATACGGTATGTCAAGAGTAGCTTTGTAAGGAAGAATAAGGGGGAAAAAGAGGAGGTGAAACACATTGCATGGATAGTTTAACTTATTATATAGACATCTGGTGACTGGTATCAGCAGTCTCCCGGTGGTTTATTTAGCATATTTTGCATTAAGTGAATGATTTGCTGAAAAGAAGAAATTGTAGGTCATCCAATGTTTTATATCTTCAATGCACTCTGCCTATTTGGATAGCAGGATATATATAACTGACTATAATCTGCATAACAATGAAAGCTAATTCCATGTTTTCAATAATGTTTCCAAGGGGCAGCATGTATATGGAGAACAGCACAGATCCTAGAACTGTTCCAGAAGTTTATGTTTTGAAACCATTTTTCATTGATTTGAAGTTCATGTTTTAAAATCATAGTTAAATTCATGTTTTAAAATCATTTATCAGTGATTTACCTGTTAATTGTCACCTTTCCATATATGGAACACCCACTTTTGAATCAATATTCTTGTGAAAGTTAGATCTAATTATGACAAACTACATATCGTCGGAAAGGTCTGAGATTCTAAAATACATATTTTAATGTTTTATTAAATGAAGTATGGGGAAAGTTTAAGTGATGTTTAAAGGACAAGGGTATGTCTAAAAAATAAATACATCCCGCAGAACACCTATACCTTTACATCAATACTGTGCATGTAAATTCTCATCTTTTCATGACAAACATTATATTGTTGGAAAAGCTAAATAAATTAGAATACACATTTGATTAGTATTTAGAAGAATAATCTATTTAAGGAGAGAAATTGATACAGAAATGATAATTGATTCATTGAATTAGTGTGCATCAAAAGAAAAGCTTCATACAAATTTATTGTTTTTATGTTTTTACTGTGCTTTTGTAGTTTTTAATCTATTAATTGTTAATTGAAAGAGTAATAAAGCATCGCAATGTCTTTTTTGATCAACCTATAGTTTTAGGTCTATGTTCCCCCCAAAGGATTTTGGTGGTATGGCGGAAAAGGAAACTTACCAGACCCCTCAAAATTGTGTGTATCATGACCAAACTTGATACAACACTTGTTGACCTTTGGGACTGTAAGTTATAAAAGTAAAAAGGTTTATGTTTTTGTTTTATATTTATTTATTTTTACATTTTTATGAGAAACATTTGTGGGATTGTTTTTTTAGGACCAATCTGATAATTTTCCTTTTTTTTAACAAAGACCATCTGTAGGTCTTTATTTCAAAGAATTTATGAGTTACAGACATTTTAGTTCCAGTAGTGCGTTAACATTGTGTGTGGGTATTTGTTTAAAAAGGCCCTGACGTTGAATAGGTTAAACATATTTTTGTTTTAAGGTTTTTATTTCATTTGTCTTTTAAGGAATAATTTTCCACCTTCATGTGTTGAGAATCTCCCTTGCCCCATAGCAACTTTTATTTTTTAGATCTTTGGCAATAAGCTGCCATTTTAATATTGAGTTATTGACTTTTAAGTTTGAGTTCTTTTTTTTAATTTTGCTTTACTTTCAGATTTGTTGAATTATCCAATTAATGAGTTATTTACTTTTACGTTTGAGTTTGCTTTTAATTTTAATTTTTAATTGAATTACTGAATCTGAGAGTCCCAGATTTCTCATTTCATTGTTAGAGATAGAAAAATATATTATGAGGCCAATGATTTTGAAGCCTTTGCCCCATTATTGATTCATAAGACCATAGATTCACTTTTAAGCTCTATGAATAAGACTTTTTGATTGTCGAAAATAGCCCCAGAAAACTCAAGAGCTTGGTTTGCATCCTATTAATAAAAAGAATGATGTGATAAAAATTTGATATTTTAAAATCTCTGTGCTTTTAGTGTTGAGAAACACTACTTAAAGAACTGGCATCCACTCCTGTAGATTAGTTGGGGTCCAGATACCTAGTATGTAAAGAGACTATAGAAAGAAAATCTAAAAAATGGGCTGCACGGACTAAAAAACTAAGAACATTGTGGCCTGAGAGTGGTACCTTTGATGTGACGGTGTGTGAGGAAATGGAGGGACTGATAAAAAATTATAAACCAAGAGACAAAACCAAGAAGAGAATCAAAAAGAAAAGTAGAACAGGAGGTGTTGAACCTGTTCAAAGGTAAAAAATATGAGAAAAATCAGAGCAGTGTTAAATAATGATGATAAAAATGGTGTAGAGAAATTTGAAAAAAAAAAAAAAAAAAAAAGACTCAGCCACCTCCCTATGAACCCCTTAGAGGCCAAAAGGTAGAAAAGATGCAAACACTAACACAAATGCCAGTGGTAGCATTGTCAGGAGAGGTTTCAATAGAAGGGATGATAGATATAGATCCAGATAGAGATGGCAGTCTTAAGAGAAAAATCCCCTCAAAAACAGGTAGAAAAGGCAGAACCAGCCTAAAATCCCCAGTGTTTAGGGAGGATCAGTTAGACGATGGAGACCGAGTTACCCAATGTCCTGATCCTTATGAGGACGAGTAAGAAGCATTAAAAGGAATAACAACACAACGTTGAGGGACTTATGATGCTACAGCAGAAATGTTAAGATCCATACATGCAACCTCTGCTAATGCTCTGGAAGATCTTTCAGACTCCAGTACCGACAGAGGAAGTGAAGATGAAGACCACAACTCAGTAATTGAAAGCGATGAACGACGCCAATGCAAGACCCAGCATTCTGCATCCAGTAATAAAGAAACATCAGGAGCTGTCTCACGAAACCCCCCGATCGGAGAGCTAAAGTACGTAAGAGGCAAACTCTACCTACAGGACTCAGAGATCGAAGAAGAAAGCAAAGGGGGAAGACTTAGAAAAACTGCAGGCATAAGTTCCCCCCCAGAGAGGAACAACAGGAAGTCCATACAACTGAGGAAGGTAAACAGTGGCCTATTTTGATAAAAGGGACACAAGCGCAATATGTGCCATGGCCTACTCAAGATCTTGAGGGACTAGTTGTTCGTCTACCTGATTTGCATGAAGGAGCAGGCAAATGGATCCGAATGGTGGAGGATGAGACAACAGGAAAACTCTTGGCACTGGGAGACATCAAAGCACTTCTAGCCAAATGTGTAGGAAGTTGAACGAAATCTTAAAAGAAGCAGACCTCAAATATGCAGCAGACTCCCCATACCTAGACGGAGACCCATTTAATAACCATAGGAGGGAAGTATGGCTGGAATTAAGAGTTTCCCAATTGCATTGATCCCGAACACTTAAAGGGGAACAGATGGGGGAAGAAGGAAACCCTGCTACCTTCTTACCAAAACAACTAAGAAAGGAGAAGCAAGAACTAGAAAAAGATCCGGAAGGTGATATGGTAATGGCAGCACTTCTCAGAAATACTATCGTCGACGCCATCCCATCAGTGGTGAAGGCCAAAGCTGTAAGATGTAGTGGCCCTTAACTCCAAGCCGCATAAAGAATTATGTGATTACGTGACCCATGCCGTGGAGCAATACAGAAAAAATTAACTCAAACTGAGAAATCAAGAAAATTATCTTCAAAGAAGGCTGGTACAGCTGCAGCTTGAAGAACTGGGCAGAAAGAAAAAGACGCAAGCCATGGTTAAAGACAAAGACAAAGAGGAAGATCACATAGCAATAATGGCTCCAGTAAATCTTCCAGCACCTATGGTACAGCAACCGGGCGCAGAAGCCACTGCACAGCAAGCACCAGGAAGTGGATCACAGCAGCCAGCGCCTATCATCATTTATGTGAAGTCTGACCAACAAAACAGATCTGGGCCGAGACCCATGCAAGAAGAGCAAGGAAGACAGACTCGAACAAAATACCCATGCTGGGGATGTGGTCAACTGGGGCACAACAGAAGGAATTGTCCAACCAACCCCTGGAACTCAAGTCAGCAACGGCAGGGCCATCAATGGCAAGCAGGCCAACAGCGACGACCCCAATGGCAAGAACAAAGACAACAGGGCCCTCGTTGGCAAAACCAAGAAAATCAACCATGGCAAGGTCATCAGGAACAACAGCAAGGACAACAGCAAGGACCAGTCAACCCATGGCGAGGTCTGGATGTCGGATACTAGGGCTGCCGAGAAGATCCTACAGGGAGGGGTCAGCACCCAATGATAACTGAAGATGCTGATTCTGAACCTATGCTGCAGGTTAATATTGAAGGCAAAAACACACCAATGATGATAGACACTGGAGCAACTTATACATGTATGAGCTCAAATTATGCCTCACACCTGCCAATGTCTGGCAAGTTCACAAAGACAGTAGGCTGGAAAAAACTAAAACATCAGAACAAACCCCTGTTAATCTGTTAGGGAGGGATGCCCTAAGTTAGCTAAAGTTGCAGATATCTTGTACCCCGAGGGTCTTTACATTGACAGTAAGGGAGTTAGACAAATGGTAATCTCAACCCCCCAAGCTAATGCCTATTGGTTAGGAGATTTAGAAGAGGATGTAGGAAAGACATTGTACAAATGGGAAAAGTTTATTAAGGAACAGATCGAAGAGCCCAAATTACCAGAATTAGAATTTCACTGCACCATGATATATGACCCATTGTGTAAAGTAGACACAGGGAAAATGGCTTCAAAAAAAAAAAAAAAAAAAAAATAAGATAAGTTAATATCACAGTATATAATCATGGGACCACAGGGAGCGGCATTACAAGTGGACAACAATGATTTTATTAACGATTGGCCAGTAGAGGTCCCAAATCCTCATACCCTGTTCACAAATATTCCACCGGATGCTAAATATTTTACAGTGATTGATCTTTGTTGTGCATTTTTCTGCATTCCATTGGCAGAAAGCAGTAGGCACTTGTTTGCCTTTCCTAATAATACTGCCCCGATGGGTCTTTCACTCATGCTATGGAAAAATTTAAACATTTGAGGGGTGAAATAACGCTAATGCAGGAAGATATAAGGCCTTTGGGACATGGCTTGATTCGATGCTTGAATCATGGGGAGAATGGCTAACGGGAATAGGAATGTTGATTGTTGTTGTTTTGATGTGTTTTTATAATAATGTTCTGTTGTGTTCTTCCTATACTAAGATCTTTGCTTGTTAAAGCTAAAGCGAAACAAATGTCACTGCATACTGACTTAAATGTGCAACATAACTCTGAGGCATTTATGTTAGCTATGGTGACAACAATAGAAAACTGTAATGAAATACCTTAACTCAACCAAAAATAGGGGTGCCGTTTTTGTTTTACTATTATAAATCTGTTTTTCCATAGTAGGGAGAGAGCATAGAATTGTATTTCCTTTTGGGGCACATAGTTTAGGAAGAATCTGTTAGATACTGATAGGCAGGAAGATAGCTTATGTTTTGTTTGTTATTTTGGCATAAACCCCTCCCCTTTGAATTTACTCATATTAAGACAACATGTTTATAAACCCAATAGAAATAAATGAGAGAGATGTGCACTATGTGGTTCTCTCTCCTGTCCATTTTGTTCTTTGTTCTCTTTCTTCTCCTATTTCTATCACATTGAACAGGCCAAAACCAGGGGGTGTTCTGGCAGATTCTCAGTGATAAAATATTTGTTCAGAGTGACATCACGGAGGTAGCAATCACTCAGTGAAAAGAAATTAAGCTACCATTGAGACATCATCTTACACTGCAGGAAGAAGTATATTCACCAAACTGACCCCAACACTGGAATGATAGAGCGGTGTTACACCCTGCATTGTTATACGTCATGCAAGAAGAGTTTTGACAGCTACACGTTGTACCTTACCTATCACGGAACGGGAGTACGAATGCATGCATTACCGAAGGAACTAGAACTGTGAGTAGGAGTCCGAGGGCTAAGTGCCAGTGGAAGAACCACCTCTTTTAGTGACGGTGGGGGCCACCCACTGGACGAACATAG
Source organism: Barbatula barbatula (assembly GCA_037178815.1). NCBI lineage: Eukaryota > Metazoa > Chordata > Actinopteri > Cypriniformes > Nemacheilidae > Barbatula > Barbatula barbatula. Next base: position 18,322,516 of record CM074097.1, read on the forward strand.
GTAGATTAAAAACATTAGTTACCCTGTCAGGACTCCTTTAGTGATCTCATTCATGAACTTTTGAGCATATAGAGTTATGTGATCAATGTCAGCTGCATTCCAGCAACTAATTGGAAAATTCAAGCCATATCATACGGACAACACTCCACATCGAAAACCACCTGCAGATCGAATACAAGGAACATCACTCTATTTTCCATCTCGAGATGAGTATGCTGAGATATCTTGTTATCAAAGACTGGGAAATTCAGGTTATGTGCACGAACAAAGGCGACTTGCACATGACAATGCTATCCTAGCTGTGCTATTATCTTGCCTCATCAACCAACGGAAAGACAACTTCGCACTAGAAGAGGATTGTTCGACTTTCTACATGGCAGCCCAGTACCTAAGAGTCATAATCTATGGACAGTCACAGAAAAACTTGTGGCGGCTTTTAGTCCAGCACTGGGTGTATCTTCTATGATGGATGAGGTAGAAATCAACCGATATGAGCTGTCATCATTTGTTAACACCACAGGAATTATGATGCAAGGAACAAAAGAAGAACTGCGAGGATTACGTCTTACCGCTCTCCAGAATCGTTTGGTTCTGGATCAACTCACCGCAGTACAAGGAGGCATTTGTGCTATGGTGGGAAAGACTTGTTGCACATACATACCGGACAACAACGCAGAAGGACATCTTATTGAAGAAGGAATATACAATATCTCAAAACTGTCTACACTAATTGCAAGCAGGGACATAACTTCAGATGATTCAATGTGGGCCTGGCTCACCAACATGTTTCCAAGTCTGCACCACATACTAATGTTGGTGGCATGTATTTTGTCACCCCTAATAATATTACTGTGTTGTTGGTCATGCATAGTTCAGGCATACGAAGCAACTTGTCTCACCTGCTCCGATACAACAGATGGTTGTCTATTCAATTAGTGATGACCAACTGTATGAAAATGCATAGACTAGTCGCTTTTATTGACAGTGGGTTAAAAGCAGGCGTTGTCCGTGTCACGAGACAACCAAGAGGATAGAACGGATTTTTATTTTATAATACAATAATGAGTATTTACGCGGTCTGTTAATGACATTTGATTGAATTTTTTCTCTAAAGGGTGTGGGACTCCTTATAGGAGCCCCAAAGGGGGGAATATATTGAGTATTTTCTTTATTTCTTACAGTATCTTTAACGCATATGGTGTATCTTTAACGCATATCCTTAACCACAATGATATATCTTCATTGATATATCTTCATTTATGCATGCATTTGAATATTACACTTTTTATTATTAGACTTTTGCATTTGAATATTACACTTTTTATTATTAGACTTTTATCAGTCATGAAGCATTAAAGAAGTATTCATAGGAACAATAGCATAGACCATTAGTTATTAGATATTAGTGATATAATCAGAAGCCATATTTAACCACATTTAATTCAAGATGATTGTGAGCAAATAACTAAGATGGTTTAATGACTTAGTGTTACAATCAGTATACCAGTTTATAATGATTATTTACATAAAAATACTTATAGCATGTTTAAAGAATACTTTTCAACGTTTTACAGCAATATAAAATCCAGTGATGTCTGTGAGGCCTAAGGTTCAAATAAAGTTTAGAGGATGACATGCAGAAAACACCTGCACGTACCCCACACACATTTTGGTAGACAAATTTAATTAATTTTAACTTATCGCATGAAGCCAAGGACGCTAGCCTGCTCATTATTACGCTAAAAACATTATTATCTCAAAACATGAGTTCAGTTTTAATAAAGTCTTATCGTATGCCAAGGACAACTCATGAGATATTGTATATGATCAAAGATGCATTTTGAGTTCACCAAGTTGTTTTGCCGGAAGAAAACCGGAAAAGTGTTCAAATATGGGCACATTATTATTTGTCCATGTGCCAACTATGATTCCACAATTAAAAACATGTCCAGCTGCCTGGGACTTATTGGTGGCAGAAACAGAGTTAGTGGTTATCAAAAATAAGAGATAACGGGAACTTACCTGATTGGTGAACAGACAAACCCCCCTGCATAAGTTTTACTATAACTATGAGCTTGAGAACACTGTATTTTCAGATGCTTTGGGAAGATCTCACTTTGTTTGATTAGAACAAATAAAGTTTACTCTTTGACACCTGGACCTTCTTTGTTTGAGCAATTTTTTGAAACTACAAGATCAATTTTTCCACTGGGACCCATTGGACTCTGCATCATCTACTAAGCACTTCGTTTTAATAATCTCAGAATCTACCGGATTAAATCCTTGCAGCTCTGCTGCGATCGCCTCGGGTTCAACTCGTTCTGTCACGAGCGTGTCTGGCTCTCTACTGTCAGCGTCTATAGGTTGATTTGATGGGGGTGGAACAGCCACATCATTTACATTTTGTTCTGTCACTAAAGTTTCCCTTTTATAACTGTGTGTTCACACCGAGCGCGAATGAGGCGTCAAGCGTGAGTGATTTACATGTTAAATCAATGCAAAGACGTGATAGACGCGGTTGCGGCGCGAATAGCGCGAATGAGGCGGCGCGAATGACGCGAATGAGGCGAATTGCGCGAGTTGAAAAATCTGAACTTTGGCGAAAATTCGCGCCGCGTTAACCAATCAGGAGCCTGCTCTAGTAGTGACGTAGACTACGTAGCGAGCAGAGGCAGAAACAAAATGGAGGAGAAGTTGATCATCTCTGTGTGTGGACACCCGGAGTTGTACGATACTTGTTCATATTTTTAACAACAGTTTAAAAACAGGAATAAAAAGGATCTTGCTTGGAAGAAAGTGAGTGAGGAGGTCGGAGAATCTGGTAAGTTGTAAAAACATTCTTAACTCAATTTGAGTTATATATACATATTGAAACTACAAGGTAGCTAAAGGCGGTAGATTGAGTTTATTATTTTACAACTACGTTCCCGCTAAAGTTCATGTGTTTATTCAGAGGAAGTGTGCAGAAAGAAGTGGAAGAGCTTGAGGGACACATATTCAAAGGAGAGGAGAAAGGAGACAGAGAAGAGGAGTGGGTCAGCAGCAGATGCAGGAAAAAGATGGAAGTACTCTGCGGTCCTGTCTTTTCTTGACCGCTTCGTCTCCCCACGGGAGACGCGGTGAATTAGTTTAATCCTTTTATGCCTTCTCATAGTACAAAATGTTTTATAATTTGTTACAGCACCACCAAGAAGAGCTCGGAGAAGGCCTAGGGAGCAGCCATCAGAGGTGGAGCGACAGCTGCTTGAAGCACTCCGGACCCGTCTTGTTGCCCCAACGCCGCCTCCACGCTCAGAGGATGAGCTCTTCCTCTTGAGTCTGGTCTCTTCCCTGGAGAGATTGCCACCTCAGACAAAGGAATTTGTGAAATTTCAAATTCACAAATTAATTTATGAAAGCTGCACAGTTGTGCTTAATTTGGAACAATTGGAGCCCACGGATTAGTTTTTTTAAAAAGAGGCAGCAATCTCTGCAGGGAATGAAACAGACTTTCTCTCCTTTCTCCTCTACTTCATTTTGACCCTCACTCTTCCCTCTTCCAAACAAGATCCTTTTTATTCCTGCATGTAAATAGTTGTAAATGTTCTTTGTATATAGTTTTTATTTTTATAAATGTTTTTTAAATAAATGTTCTATAAAATGATCAAAGGTTTTGGTGTGTTACTTTGTGTATAACATAGTAAATCATCATTTATATTTGTTACATTCAAATATTATTTATACATTAAGACTACAATCATTCTAATTGTACATTCACTTTAATTAGGTCGTATTGCAAATACACTCACAATAGTATAGTAATTTTTTTTTTATTTGTGATTGGACCAGTGTTGTGGTATAGTGTAATGAGAATGTAGCAACGAGACGGATTGATTTTGGAGGATGGCTCCATTTATCATTTACAATATACAAAGTGTGGAAATCAAAAGAAAAGACAATAGAATGGAATAATTATAGGAGCTAAACATAAAAGACATAAACAGCACAGTATGTAATGAACAAAAACTATTCAGTCGGCTGCCACGGGACTGCTCCCTCGGCAGAAAAGTGAGCCATGAAACTGTCCCGAACCCGGATGGCCTCTCTGGCAGAATTATTTGCTGCAACCCGACCAAGACTCTGCAGCGACTCCTCTATACCTTGCACCCCCGCCCTCACAGCAGGTGCCTCTTCAGATCTCCTCAGAAAGTTGTGGAGGACACACGTCGCCTTCACACACCTCTCCACAACATCAGGCTGAACCTCTATGAGGCGGCGATATATCCTCCACTGTGAGGACAGGATCCCAAAGGCATTCTCCACCACCATCCGGGCTCTGGACAGACGGTAATTAAATATACGTCTCTCTCGGGGAAGGGAGCGCCCAGGGAATGGCCTCATGAGGTTTTTCCTGAGGGGAAAGGCCTCATCTGCCACAAAGACATGGGGCAGGGGTCCTCTGTGGTCAGCTCCTGGTAGAGGACGGTCAGGTGGCAGATGGAGGGTGCCACCACGGAGTGCCTGGCCAAAGGCTGAGTTAGACAGAATCCCACCATCGCTTGTCCGGCCATATCCCCCAACATCAATCACCCGGAAGCAATACCTTGCATCCACAACAGCTAGAAGAACTAGAGAAAAATGTCCCTTGTAATTAAAAAACTGGGATCCGGTATTGGGGGGTGACTTTATCATGACGTGCTTGCCGTCCAGTGCTCCACAGCAGAGCGGGAAGTTCCACCTCTCCTCAAAACCCTCTGCAATGGACCTCCATTCATCTGTGGAGGGCACAGCCATGAACTCCTCTACTAAGCAGTCCCAGATTGCAGTCGCCACATCTGGGACAATCTTGCAGACTGTGGAGACACCAACACGGAAGCTGCTGGCGATGGTCCGGAAGGAGTCTCCTGTGGCAAGATATCTGAAAGAGAAAATAAAATGAACATGGTTATAAATGCAGATTGTGATTCCATATTAGAAAATATAAATTTTTTACAGTTAAATTTATTGATAGTGGCAAGATGAAAACCACTATATTCTGTTTCAAAGTTTCACATAGCATCTTAGCATTTAAAAATGCAATAAATACATTTAATCAATTTAACCGTTATTTGTCATATTGAAACTGTCGAAAATACACAAGAAAGTGAATTAATCAACATGACAGCCTCTGAACTCAATGCAAAACTAATATTACATACAGGCAATGGAATAAAAAATAGATTCAGTCAGTCATCGCTACTAAAATTAATTTGAAACAAACTCGTCATGTGTATGTGGAGGTTCAGTCGTTAATTACTTGTAATCACACAGAATATTAAATGATTTACTGACCGGAGACAGATTGATAGGCGCTCTGCAGGTGGAATACAGCGCCTGTAGTTAGTGTCCTGGAGGGAAATCCTCCCACCGACACAGGACAACAGGTCATCGAGCTGGGGCCAGCTCAGTCGGAAGTACCGCTGAAAGCGCAGCTCCTGGAGGAGTTGGTGAAACTCACCAAGCTGGGTGCGCCTCCGAAGGATCGGGTGGACCCAGACACGTTGTTTACGCCGTTTTTCAGCCTTCCATAGCAGTGCAGCTATCCTCTCAACGTAATCCATGTCCGCCATTTCGCAAAGACTGGATTCGCCTGGCTCCCATGAAGCGAATTTGACGCGCGAATGACGCGAATTTCAAGCGCGAATGACGCGAATGAAGCGAATGACGCGAATGAAGCGAATTTCACGCGCGAATGAAGCGAGTAAACACAAAATGTTCAAGCGTCCAACTACTCGCGAATAGCGCGTTTTTGACGCCTCATTCGCGCTCTATGTGAACACACAGTAAGGGCAATTGCGGATCAAATGTCCCACTTTGTTGCAACCGAAACATTTCATTTTCCCTGTTGTTGCAAATACAACATAGTCGAAATCATCAATACGGAATTTAAAACTAAGGTCCAAATCAGCGTCATCTTTTATGATCATGAAAGCAAATCGCCTAAAAGAAACTATGTGTTTTAACAAAGGAGATCCACTGCAAAGTGGTATTTTCTTAATCGGAGACACCAATTTGCCGTAACGGGATAGAGATTGTGTTAGTAGCTGGTCACTGACTTTTAAAAGCAATTTATTACAACATTAAAAATCAAACACTACCAATTAAAAAAGAGATCTTCACCTTCTATAAAAATTGAACTCTTGTTTACACACCATTTTCTCTCAAACATTAAGAGATTGCCATTCATTTTATGGAATTCATATTCTAATCTTATCCTAGATTCAACCAGGGCTTCTAATAAATTGACCATATTAACTTTTTTCCTTCCATTTCAACTTTATAAGCTTTCCAAATGGCTAGTTTTGCTTGACCAACCAAAAAATTAGAAAAAGTGCAGATTTCCCACTTATCACGGGAATACTTACACCCAAAAATAAACAATGGTTTTGAAAAAATTATCCATAAACTTCTCAAAATTCTATTCAAAACGTCAAAAAGTGGAGACAGTTTACAACATTCACAAAATACATGGAAAACTGTATCAGGTACTTAACACAAAGAACAAAAAAAAGAATCTGAATATTCACATTTAAACAAAAAAACTTTTGTTGGTAAGGCACAACGCAAAATACGCCACTGTAAATCCACAGACCTTTTTGGTAAGGGGGTTTTATACAATAAACACCATGAAGGTGATTTATTCTCTGTCACTGAGAGATGAGATCTCCATTTTGTATCTCTCTTCTCTCTTAACTGTCTAGCAAAGAAAGACTTTACGCAAACGTTATATACATTTTGTTTGTTCGCTATAGAGAAAGGAAGGTTTTGGTAAGCCCTTAAAAGAGAGCAACAAGCTCTCATTATCGGCATTATCATTCCTATGTTGGTCTACCTGTGCTGTTATATACACTTCTGGAAAAATAACTTCTGCATAATCATTGCCAGACATAAAATTGGTTATATATTCCCGCAAGGATGTAGGAAAAGAGGTTTTCAAATTCTTTAATATATTTCCAACAATTCTCCCTGACCTCCCTCCAATCTTAGTAGTAAAATGCTGTACTGAAACCCACTCTCTATTTGCCAAATCAATCAAATCTCCAACCCTAGATAAACCAGCAGCACCAAAGCTAGAGATATCACTACTTGACATAATAAATGAATGGGAAAAACATGGATTGTGAAAAATTGGTTCATTAAAGCCGAAATGTTCTTTTCGCTCCAGCTTAATGTCATGATTCTGCTGCATCATGTCATGTTTCTCTTAGTATAGTGGCAGGATCATGACAGAACCTCATGTTTTGTGTGGAGAGAGGCAATTATTGTGCTTATGTCCTTCCATACTCTCTCTCTCCTGTCTCGTCATTGTTCCCATCCTCTCGTTACCCTCGTTATTGATTAATGCCCTTCACCTGTTTCCCTCTTGATTTGCTCCCTTATTTAATGCCCTTGTGTCTTCTGTCTTGTGCTGGTTCTTGTCTTTGTGTGTTGAGTCTATGTGTCTTGTCAAGTCTATGTGTTGTGTCTTGTGTCATTGTCAAGTTGTGTGTGTCTTGTCAAGTCTATGTGTCTTGTCAAGTCTATGTGTCTTGTCAAGTCTATGTGTCTTGTCAAGTCTATGTGTCTGAGTCTATGTGTCTTGTCAAGTCTAGTTCAGTGTATTTGTAGTTCTTGTTTTGAGTTTGTTAAGTCTTTGTGTAGTTAGTCTTAGTCATGTTATTGTATCCATGTTTTGTTCTGTTACCCCCTCGTGGGTCTTTGTTTTATTATTTATGAAATTATTTGTTAACCCCTTACCCGCTGTCTGCACCTAGGTCCTCTCTCCGTGTCTCACCACGAGAATCATGACACTTAACATAACTCCAAGCTTCAAACACAGATCCATAAAACTTGATCTTAAATATGTCCTTTACAAGATTTCCTGAGATCAAAAACATTTGTTTATCAAAGCCAATCTTGTTTTTCCCCCGTATAATGGCAAGACCAAAGCTAATCCACGGTACAGAGTCTGAGGAATAAAGCAGTTTTTGGGCAGTCAGTAACCTCATGGCTTTCACCTTAGAGGCTAGATGAATCAGTCCTTGACCACCCTCAATAACCGGGAGACAAAGAACTCCTGGGGGAAGCCAATAACGGCCACCCCAAAAAAAGTCAACAAAGGCTTTTTGAAGTTGCAATAAAAGCTCCTTCGGAGGGTCTAACACTGTAAGACGATGCCACAGCATTGAGGCGGCTAGATTGTTCACTACTAACACTCTGCCTCTGTAAGAAAGCTGGGCTTGAATCCATTTCCATCTCTGGAGCTTTCCTGTCACTTTTTCCAGAAGTCCTCTCCAATTCTTTTCCATAAACTGATCAGTCCCAAAGAACAATCCAATAATTTTTACCCCTTCTCTATTCCAAATGCACTGATGTGGAAGTTGCTGTAGATTCTGATTCGACCAATTACCTAATAATAAAGTATCCGTTTTCTCCCAGTTGACGCGTGCCGAAAAAGCAGTCTCATAGATGTTGAGGCACGAGGTTAGATGTTTAACATCATCCTCTGATCTAATGATCACTGTGATGTCGTCGGCGTAAGCCGTTAGCTTCACTGATGGAGTATTCAAGAGGCAGATTGATGGAACTGTCAAGCCTTGCAGCTTCTCTCTCAACATTCTCAACATTGGTTCAATGGAAAGTGTGTACAAGAGGCCAGATAAGCTACAGCCTTGTCTCACCCCTCTGTTTACAAAAATGGGTCTTGTCAGAATTCCATTTATTTTTAGCATACTATATACATCTTTATACAGGAGTCTTATCCATGAAATAAACTGTTTTCCAAAGCCAAAGCCTTCAAGTATTTTGAACAGATATTCATGGTCAACCTTGTCGAAGGCTTTTTCCTGGTCCAAACAAACAAGACCTAGATCAATCTTATGCAGTTCGGTTAAGTACAACATGTCCCGCACAAGAAAAAGATCGTCAAATATCGACCGCTTTGGTATACAATAGGACTGATCTTCATGAATGATGGATGCTAAATATTCTTTGAGACGGTTTGTCAGAGCTTTAGATAGTATTTTATAGTCAGTGCCCAAAAGAGAGACTGGTCGCCAGTTCTTTAATAGGCCAAGATCTCCTTTCTTGGGTAAAAGAGTAATTACAGCTCTTCTGCAGCTCAGGGGTAAGGTTTCTGATTCAAAGCTTTCACAAAACACAGAATACAGATCCTGTCCAATAAGGGACCAAAAGGCTTTGTAGAAAACAGAAGTCTAGCCCTGGTGATTTTCCTGAGGATTGCTGCTGAGTGGCCTTAGTTAACTCATGAAATGACAAGGCTTTATCCAATTTTGCTTTATCTTCCTTCTTAAGATGTGGAAGTCCATTTAAAAGTTGATTAGTTGCTTCAAGGTCACAAGGTTGTGCTGTATATAACTCTTCATAGAAAAGTAAAGTTTGTGAAATGATCTCTTCTTTTTCCATTGTTTCTTTTCCATTTGACAATTTAAGATAATTTATGGTTTTCTTCTCTCTAATGTTCTTCTCCAATGAAAAAAAGTAATTTGTTGAGGAATCCATGTTGTTTAAATGGAGATATTTTCCCTGTATAGATGCGCAACGAATTCTTTCTTCGTACAAATTCTTCAAAATCAAATTATGCTCTTTAAGCATTTTCGCAGTTTCTTTCTCGTCACCATCACTGATGGAGCTGCTCAGTTTGAGAATTTGTTCTTCCAAAAACTGGACCTTTCCTTTGAGTTCCATCATACGACCTCTTGTATATTGTTGACAAAAGAGCTGGATCTGTACTTTTCGATTGTCCCACCACTGGCCTAAAGTTTTATACTGTAACTTTCTCTCTCTCCACTCTCCCCAAAACAAAGTATAAATTTTTACAAAAGTCTTATCTTGCAATAGTCTATTGTTAAAACGCCAAATATTATGGTGGGAAATACTCTGTGTTATGGTCATAGTAACTGCAATATAATGATGATCAGAGAATGATGTTGGCAAAATTTTACTATTAAAAAACCTCCCTTTATTATTCTTTTGAACATAAAATCTATCAAGTCTTGCACCAGAGACTGTGTTAGAATTAATTTTCAACCATGTATATTGTTTATCTCTAGGGAATGCTTCTCTCCAAACGTCTACTAAACTGTGAAACTGAACAACGTTTTTAAGGGTTCCCGCCGATTTGCTATTAGGTTCAACATGATTGCGATCCATAGTGTAATCAAGAGTACAATTAAAGTCCATCCATCCATCCATCCATCCATTTTCTTTCGCTTATCCGGGGCCGGGTCGCGGGGGCAGCAGTCTAAGTTGAGATGCCCAGACATCCCTCACCCTAGACACTTCCTCCAGCTCTTCCGGGGGGACACCGAGGCGTTCCCAGGCCAGCCGGGAGACATAGTCCCACCAGCGTGTCCTAGGTCTTCCCCGGGGTCTCCTCCCGGTCGGACGGGCCTGGAACACTTTCCGAGGAAGGCGTCCAGTAGGCATCCGTAACAGATGCCCAAGCCACCTCAGCTGACCCCTCTCGATGTGGAGGAGCAGCGGCTCTACTCCGAGCTCCTCGCGGGTGACCGAGCTTCTCACCCTATCTCTAAGGGATCGCCCAGCCACCCTGCGGAGGAAGCTCATTTCAGCCGCCTGTATCCGGGATCTTGTCCTTTCGGTCATGACCCAAAGCTCATGAACCTAGGTGAGAGTAGGAACGTCGATTGACCGGTAAATTGAGAGCTTCGCCTTGCGGCTCAGCTCTTTCTTCACCACGACGGACCGGTACATCGACCGCATTACTGCAGAAGCTGCACCGATCCGTCTGTCAATCTCCCGTTCCCTCCTCCCCTCACTCGTGAACAAGACCCCGAGATACTTAAACTCCTCCACTTGAGGAAGGAACTCTCCACCAACCTGAAGTGGGCAAGCCACCCGTTTCCGACTGAGGACCATGGCCTCGGATTTGGAGGTACTGATTCTCATTCCAGCCGCTTCACACTCTGCTGTAAACCGTCCCAGTGCATGCTGAAGGTCCTGGTTTGAAGGGGCCAACACGACGACATCATCCGCAAATAGCAGAGACGAGATCGTGTGGTCCCCAAACCTGACACCCTCCGGCCCCTGGCTGCGCCTAGAAATTCTGTCCATAAAAATTACGAACAGAACCGGTGACTAAGGGCAGCCCTGCCGGAGTCCGACATGCACTGGGAACAGGTCCGACTTACTGCCGGCAATGCGAACCAAGCTCCTGCTTCGGTCGTACAGGGACCTGACAGCCCTTAACAAAGGACCACAGACCCCATACTCCCGAAGCACCCTCCACAGGATGCCGCGAGGGACACAGTCGAATGCTTTCTCCAAATCCACAAAACACATGTGGATTGGTTGAGCAAACTCCCATGAACCCTCCAGCACCCTGTAGAGGGTGTAGAGCTGGTCCAGCGTTCCACGGCCTGGACGAAAACCACACTGTTCCTCCTGAATCCGAGGTTCTACTATCGGCCGTATTCTCCTCTCCAGTACCCTGGCATAGACTTTCCCGGGAAGGCTGAGAAGTGTGATCCCCCTGTAGTTGGAACACACCCTCCGGTCCCCCTTCTTACAATTAAAGTCACCGCCTAAAATTATTATTCTGTTATTTGAAATTTTTGAAATTACGTTCTTTAATTTCAAAAAACTATTTTTTCTCTACGCCATCATTTGGGGCATAAATATTAATTAGAAAAATTAAACAAAGCACACCTTTTTTCATCACCACGACACCCATTAACATTCAAAGATCCAAAGTTTAAGAATGCCATGATGCTGATTATTAATAAAGAGATAAAGGCTGTCCAACCACAGGTTATAAATTATTTTCTCTCCATTAAAAAAAAACAAGGAAAGGCACTTTCAAACCTTCCTTACATTGCGGTTTACCGTGTCCTTTACCTTTGTTACTATTTTCTTGAGGCGATAACGCTTCTGTCTACTTAATTCTTCAAAGGTTGCCTTGTTCACTTTGCTATTTTACTCGACACCAAAAACCGCTTCAAATCAGGAAAAAGGCTTCAATTTGTGGTTTGCGAGTTCCTTTTTTGCCATCTAAAAATCATTAATTTGTTTTATTGTGTACAATCTAGAGGCAGCGGACTCTGGTCTTTCAGCATCATCTTCATTGGAAAGGCTATCATTACTTTCAATGTCATTATCTAGATTATACAACATAGTCGAAATCATCAATACGGAATTTAAAACTAAGGTCCAAATCAGCGTCATCTTTTACGATCATGAAAGCAAATCGCCTAAAAGAAACTATGTGTTTTAACAAAGGAGATCCACTGCCAAGTGGTATTTTCTTAATCTGAGACACCAATCCGTAACAGGATAGAGATTGTGTTAGTAGCTGGTCACTGATAAAAGGAGGAACATTCGATAATGTAACTTTTTTAGATGGCAGTGATAAAGGGAGAACCCATGTAAACAATGCATGCGCACTAGACAGACAGAGAGAGAGCAGGAGAGGCAGACAGAGAGAGACAGACAGACAGAGAGAGAGAGAGAGAGAGAGAGAGAGAGACAGAGACAGAGAGAGAGCAGAAGAGGCAGACAGAGAGACAGACACAGACAGACAGACAGACAGACAGAGAGAGAGAGAGACAGAGAGAGAGAGAGAGAGAGAGAGAGAGAGAGAGAGAGAGAGACAGAGAGAGACGGACATAGAGAGAGCGGGAGAGACAGACAGAGAGAGAGAGCGGGAGAGAGGGAACGGGAGAGGAGAGAGGGAGAGAGGAGAGAGAGAGACGAGAGAGAGGGAACGGGAGAGAGGGAGAGAGAGAGAGAGAGAGAGAGACGGGGAGAGAGAGGAGAGAGAGAGAGAGAGAGAGAGAGAGAGAGAGAGAGAGAGAGAGAGAGAGAGAGAGAGAGAGAGAGAGAGAGAGAGAGAGAGAGAGAGAGAGAGAGAGAGAGAGAGAGAGAGAGAGAGAGAGAGAGAGAGAGAGAGAGAGAGAGAGAGAGAGAGAGAGAGAGAGAGAGAGAGAGAGAGAGAGAGAGAGAGAGAGAGAGAGAGAGAGAGAGAGAGAGAGAGAGAGAGAGAGAGAGAGAGAGAGAGAGAGAGAGAGAGAGAGAGAGAGAGAGAGAGAGAGAGAGAGAGAGAGAGAGAGAGAGAGAGAGAGAGAGAGAGAGAGAGAGAGAGAGAGAGAGAGAGAGAGAGAGAGAGAGAGAGAGAGAGAGAGAGAGAGAGAGAGAGAGAGAGAGAGAGAGAGACAGAGAGAGAGAGAGAGAGAGAGAGAGAGAGAGAGAGAGAGAGAGAGAGAGAGAGAGAGAGAGAGAGAGAGAGAGAGAGAGAGAGAGAGAGAGAGAGTTGCGTCTTTTCCGTTGACTCCAATGGAACAGATTTTTCAATAGTTCCCGGAAGTTACTAGTAACACATTGTGCTGTGACTAAACAGACCAACTGAGGTAAACTTCTATCCCATAAAATATTTAGAGAAAACATAACTTCCTACGCGCCTTTCCCTCACGGCTCTGGATGAATCCAAACCACCTCGGGAGAACCCAGGCCTGCCAGAGGATTGTATCTTCAGATGTTATTACAATACAGATAGTACTCCACACAATTCTTGAAATAAACACTTTGAGAGTTAATAGATTGAACACTTAAATTAGCCGAGTTCATAGCTAGATAAACAAACTGTAATAACCCAGAAATAACGGTACTTGTTAACATTAGCGTTATATGCATTAGCTGAACACAGACATAAGGTAGACAAATAATAGATAGTCACACTTTCAGGTTGTGATTCGGTGGAGTTAACAGTTCTAAATAGACTTGGTATTTCCCCCTCTTTCAAGGATAGAACATCGTTTAACATATCCTGCAGTGAACACGGCAAGATTATTGAAGCAATCTTCAATTGAAATTATGTGCTGTCATGGTTCTGCCCCATCTTGTCTTGATTTTCTTGACCTAGTGGCAGAATCATGACAGGGCCTCGTGTTTAGTGAGAGGAGAGGAACATATTACTGTTGATCATGATATGCATTCTCTCCGGTCTCGTCCCTGGCCCCGCCCTACTCGTGTGAAGTTTTTGCGGCAGTCCCAGCAAAACGTAGGCGGAGACTATTTCTCAAGTCCAAGAACAGACTTTTGTTCTTGTGGAGACCGGTCTTGCAAGGCAGCTTCGGAAGAACGAACTTGGATGGACACGCCGCAGTTAATTTCTGGCACTACAACCGAATTCCGTAGGTGCGCAAGGCTGCATATGATGCATCATTGATATCCAGAACACATTCGGGCACTTCCATCCGTTTTCTGTTCTTGTGTTCTTGAGGATTGAAACTGGACTTTGTCAGTGGGAGAGCCTTGCGTGCGCGTAACATGGTCAGACTTGACCGTCTTTATTTTATTCTGGAGGTTGAAGCATCACTCTGCTGTCACACTTGAGACTGTTATTACCAGCGTCACTTCAGCTAAAATGTGTAGCCAGGGAACATTTCTCCCAGGAAAGTGATCAAAAGTTTGCAAGACTCTCTATATGTGAGATTTCCTGATCCTGCAAGTACTCATTTTAATAGGAGGAAATCCTACTGCATGCACTCCATCTGCACCAGCGGCAGCAGCTGCACCCCCTTTAGCTCAGTGGTTAGAGGAAGTGCTAGCAACTCCAAGGTCATAGGTTGGATCCCAGGGATGGCACATACTCAGAAACAAATGTATAGGATAATGCACTGCAAGGCACTTTGGATTTACAATACTATTGAGTATGGTATCAAGGTCAGCCATGAGGCCGCATGCTTTTTCGGATAGATTTGGTGACCTCTGAGGTGTACGCAAAACTAAAAAGCTCTGTGCGTCCGCCTGCATCAGAGTTATGCCACAGAACTTGCCATTTTGTAAACACAGATACCAGTTAGATATCTCTCGAAAGGCTTCAACAACGAAGTCCCGACGCTATGTCGGCCCTTCAGAGGGCTGCCGTCATTGTGAAATGGAAACATTCCTAATTTGCGATATAGGAAATCAAGGAAGTGTGATTCTTTTTGAGGAAAGGCCCAGTTCTACAGCCGCTACTTTATAGTTCAAACACCATGCAGTCTGAGATCCACATTAAGTTGAACGCAGGGATGGACTGAGTGTGCCGCGCATGGTTAATTCTGTCGACGGGGGTGTGGGGGATGTTTTCTGCGCATGGTTAATTACGTCGACGGGGTTGTTATGCGGGGAAATTGTCTTTGGCTTTCGTGTTGCATACACTTGCATTTATAATTCACCAAAAGCTTCCGTTACCGGCCCCAAACGATAGCGGCCCATCAAGAAAATGCCCAGTACGCCAGATGGCCAGTCCGCCCCTGGTTGAACGTGTCTATTCCTGACGACTTTAATTAGCTTGTTCGGGTGTGTTCTATCAGAGTCCTATCAGAGGGCCAGAGTTGAGAACGTCACGCAGCACCACAGAACTAGTAGCTACAACATAATTTCCCATAATGCAGTCATTCAACACAGCTTCTTCTTCCATGCTTAAAGTCGTTGATTTCTTCTACTTACTTTTATTTCTCTTGCATATTCATAACATACTACTATACATGGTGCCATCTAGTGGATTCCTATGAATAACAATCACGATGAAGTGAAATTTCACAATTATGACAACGATTCATTTTATTTTTATTGATTTCCCTATTGAGATTCTGAGTATGATGTTTTACTTCACTTATGTTGTAAACAATCGAAATTCGTGACGTAAACGTAATTGTGCTAATGTTAATGCTGAAAAAGCACAGCTCACCCGTTCATGTGTTTCTAGGTAAGTTTTGCCAGGACTGTATTGGCAGCACCGTTCACACGTATCACAGCAGCAGACCATGTGCCTGTCAAAACCATTTTTAAACCAGTTTTACACAAAACACAGAATGTGTTTTTGACCTCCTGAGGCGCTGAAACTAAAATAAATCAATGATTAGCATATATTTTTTATCTAGTTATTTACATGCTTATCTTTATTGAGTTATTCTCCTGTACTTGTTAACATGTTCACTGTGTGTATTAAAACTGTGCTCTTGGTAATACAACCTCATGCAACACAGCAAACAAGCCAGAAGAGGGCAGTGTCTTCAACACAACACACACAACAGATGTGTTCATGTCGGTCTGCACATCTCATCTAATGACTCTATTCCATTCAGTTTTATTTTTTCACAATGTTGCAAAGCAGCTTTACGGAAGAAAGACAAAAGTTAGTATTAGTATTAAATGAACCAATCTCTGTTGATGGAGATGGCCTGAGCTGGAGCTGGGATGATCAGTGAAGTCCACAGGATCTGGCAGGAGGATGGCACGTGATGATCAGCTGGTGCTGGTGTAATGTGTAGTTTCCTCTGGATGTGTCTCCAGAGGTCAGTCAGTCCACAGGCTCTCACGGGACGATGACACCACTTGAGCCAGCATCATCTGTGGTGACCTCGGGATGGGTATCCTGAGGTGGGGAGGAGGGCAGAGAGAGAACCATTATTGTAGCTGGTGTTTATTAACTTATAAACAAGAGATAATACTTGTATGCATCAGGAAAAAGATGTGTTTTTAATCTAGATTTAAATCTGACCCCCGAATACCATCGGGGAGGTTATTCCAGAGTTTAGGTGCTACGTATGAGAAAGCTTTGGTGGATTCAGTTATCCTATCAGAAGTCTACTCTACAGGCCTTTTAGACAAATCCAATGAGAACCTTTTTCATGAAGCGCACGCTTTTATTCAAAGTGACTTACTTGATCTTTGAAATTCCCAATAACCAAACTTTTGCTGATGTTTCTTTAACCTCCAATTCTTTTCTGTCTTTGTATTAAAAAAAAATTGTACTAACCTCACTATTCTTAGCTTTGTATACTGTGCTAGGCTTTAATGGACTAGTTTGATGCACTTATGTATTTTGTTGCCTATGTTGTTATAATTGCTTCCAATGTTTCCTCATCTGTAAGTCGCTTTGGATAAAAGCGTCTGCTAAATGACTAAATGTAAATTAAATCCTTTCAAAGAGTTTTGTACCATTTAAAAGTTATTTTATAAAAGGCCAAATTTAAGTTATACTGTACCTTTTGATTTTATGATTATATGATGTGTGCTGTTTATTTATAATGTGACATGTAGACAATTAGGCGTTTTTAATGTGTTTGATTTTTTTCAATGGCTTTCTGTGTCGTTAAAATCCAGTTTTATGTTCTTTTTTATTGGGGTTTGAATGTAAAATATAAAACATGTTCACTGAAAGACTGTAAATGCTTTGATATGTTCTTGTGCATTTTGTGAATAGTTTTCACTTTTCACTGATTAAATTGTAAAAACATAATTATTTTTCCTAGTTATACTAACTGCAACCTCTGATATTATTGCAAATTCTCTAAAGAAATATATAAGGAAATATATCTAAAGTATGTTTAACTCATTTGTAAGTTTTGAGAATTGAATTAAAAATTAAATTGAATTGATTTCCCTGTAATGATATGGGATGTATATTTGTGTGTTCTACATAACAGTAAATGTTTGCGCTTTGTTTGTTCAATAAAATAAAGTATAAAACAACATGTACTTAGACCGGCAAATATCAGTTTGATCAAAATGATTTCAAGCAACAGTACTTACATGAAAGAGCAAACAGATACCGTACTAGACATCTCACACACCTAAAAACAGATCAGTTGTAAATAACCCATGAGCGTTCATATCAAAATCAGCCTTTTCGTGGAATGTGCGAGAAGAAGAGACAGTGGTTTTCCATCAGTGGCATCCACAGCTCATGAAGACACATTACTCAAGCTCTTGACATTCAAAGGAAAAAGAACTGCATGCTTCCTGTCTTCAGTAAACACTGAAAGGTATCAGAAATGTCAAGCGTTTGTGGTCAGAGCTTTCTTCATTTTCTCCTCAAACAAACACGAAAGTCAAGTGAATCACCGCACACTTTCTTTTGTCTTTTGTTTCTAGCAAAAAAGAAGATTATCAATGCTATCTGACACACACACACACACACACACACACTGACTGTGTGGAGACGTGGCATGATCGATGAAACATTTACCCAATAACTCAACAATGAGTCTATTATTTAAAAAAACTTGGAAGGCCATTCTTCTCATTTTATTCATGTTTACGATTGGTTTTCACACCAGTAATGGTAAAGGGGATAGGCTTCTTTATTGTTAATTTAATGCTTTACAATGTCATGCAAATTACCCTGAAAGGGATAGTTCACCCCAAATTCTGTCATCATTTACTCGCCTTCGAGTTGTTTCAAATCTATATAAAGGTGTTTGTTGTGAGGAACACAGAGAAAGATATTTGGATGAATGCTTATAACCAAACAGATCTCCCCCATTGACTCCCATAGTAGGAAGAAATACAACGGTAGACAAAAATAATAATACAAATTATTATTCCGTGCTTTTTGTATTGCATTAGGCTATGTTGCAAAAATACTGCCTCATTTTAACTTTGCAGCATTCTGTTATATTCTTTCATTAAAGTTGTGTAAATACTGAACAATTTGCTTTTATATGCTTTCATATGACATTTTGCATCAAGCTTAATCTCGTTGGGCTATAGTCTATCTTGCGTTCTTGTGCCTATTCGATGTTCTCAATTCACCAATAAAAATATACATACAGAAGTTTGTTTTAAAATTGACGTCTTTGTCATTTGCAAAAGGCAACAATACATGCTACAGAATAATAACCCAAAAAAATAGATCTTATTTAGGCCTATTTGGCATTTAATAAAGGAAAGAAGTAATAGGCTAATAAAAAACTGCTCTATTTAGCCACCTAAAAACACAAGTATATCTTTCACCGTGAACAACCCTCATTTCACGACAAAAAAATGTCTCATTATGTTGCATTGCAATATATTATGCACGTGTCTTTACGGGATTCCAGAAAATCACTGGCAGTGTGAATGAACAAAATCGAACGATCCCTGGGACAAATTCCTGGACATTCTCTGTGTATTTTCCGGGATCTCTATGTGAAAGGAGATTAAAAGACTTTTACACCACTGTGGCTTTCACGCTTTTAAATGCTGTTTAAAATCAATAACATTTCTGCAATCGTTTAACCATTTCTTACAGTATCATGTAACATTTGCTTTGTTTGCCATGGGACACAAAGGCATGTTTTTCAACATGCTGTGACTGACGGTAAAACCAAAAAATACACAAAAAACACAAAATAATTACAAATGCAATTTGATTCGTCAGACGTAATCCGTATCTTCAGAATCCATTCTACTGTGAGGAACAGAACCAAATCCAAGCCTTTATTTGACGATCTTCATCTCCGCAGGCTGAACCGCTTCTTCAGAATTCAGAAGGTTTTACTCTAGTAAAAATGTTGTTTTTGTGCTTGTAGACTTTACGTACAAATACCTACATATAAACCATGAGATCAGGCTGCTTTTCCCTGGGTTAATAACAGAGAAGATTTTCTATTTTTAGGGACGTTTGTGTGAGTGATTGACAGTACATGTGACAAGGAAGGCAATCTCTGCCACACTTTCATAAAGCTTGACACTCACTGTTATCTTAGTTGATTCACCTGCAGTTCACCTCCAGGACACTTCTCATGGTTTACGATTTGCATGAAGATGAACATTTCCTTAACTGAACTTTCTTCAATCTCAGAAGTGTTTTAATGACTTCTATTGAAATAAGATGTGGGTTGCACGTGTTTTGTAGTCTAGAGAAGCTTCTGCTAGTGACCGTTACTGGATAGGATGTTTATTGTGTCATTTGTTTTCTACAAGCAATCACACATCGTATCTGTGCTTGGGTTTATGTCTTTGCTGTCTGAGGTGTAGAGATTGCTCAAGAGCGTCACATGCGTGCAGGAAACGCTCAGTGCCATGTAACTGTCATATAACAAACGTATGTGTGGAGGTCTTCAACACCCACTCAACTCTCACCCGTCACAATAGCGGCACAAAACCTTTTTCCACTTGCACATCATCATGCATTGAGTTTAACACAATGTCTAACTCGTGTCAAAAAAGAAAACTGCACATTTTCCACGACTATAAATCATTTTCTTCATTGAGCAAAGCAGAGACTATTCCAAAGTCGTTTTGGCCAGGTGTTTTCTAGCTAATGTTCAATGTCCTAAGTCAACAGAGCCCCTGTACTATGAATTCTAGCCCTTGAATCTGTGTATAATTGTCAGTAGATGTTATATTCACAGCTCTCAAAGTCATTTTTTTGTAACTGACTGACATTGAAGAAAGAGTCAAACACAGTATATACGCATACAAGTGCACCTCTCCTGAATGAGCCCCGTGATTTCAGGCATCATTCATGTTCATGACACAACTGGAATGCTATTACAATGAGAGATTTGTTTAATATGAACAATGATAATCATAATGAATGCCTTAACAATCACCGCAAACAAAACATTGTGGTACAAGAACTAATAAAGCAGTTCAGAGTGAAATGACATGATCTCCGTCTTATTTAAGACTTATTGGATTGCTTCTACTCCAGAGTTGTGTTATACAAATCAAAAGATTCTTGTGAAAAACGAATGTCTCTGCGGCGAGCCATGTGTCGCCATCTTTATGGCGTCTCTATAATCAGTGCCAAGCAGAGCAGCGCGGAGAGCCGGCGGTGACGAGCATTCAGAGGGTGTGATGATGTGGAAATGGAGATGAGCGTTTCTTCCCAGCATTGATCCACAGCTGAAGATTAATGGTGGGAAGGAATGTCTTGATTTGTTTTCCCACACTTGTGTGTACATTTACATTTCACTGCTCGAAGTTTGATTTGTTGACATGGGAAAACAAGCTGGTGGAGGCTGGAAACAGAGGTTGTGCCCAGTGCTGTTCCTGTAGGGCCAGTGTCCTGCAGAGTTTGTCTCCAACTATCTAATCAAACACGTGTGAATCGGCGCATCCAGCTCCTCAGGTCACTCGCCTGCGTCTGAATGAACGTGTTGTCTTGAACGTGCTGCTTTCCAAGGCATCAAGACATGTCCAGACGTCCAAGACTTTCCTTCCTGTCTTCTGAAATATCTTCATCTGGTCTTTGGAGGCACAAGAGATGTATCCTTCACTGCCTTCCATGTCCCACCCTTCTGTGCGTGTGTGATAAATAACAGGCATGTGTGTTTGATTAGAGGTGGCGCTGACCTCTGCAGGACACAAGATTTCAGGAGCACCAAAACAAAATTCTGTCATCATTTCTTTATCCTCATGTCATGTCAAACCTGTGTGACTTTCTTCAGAACACGACAGAAGATATTTTGAAGAACGCTGATAACCAAACAACACTGAACCCAGTTCCATTATATGTACACATTTACATTGCGTCATTTGGCTTTTATCCAAAAACATTTACATTTGTTTATCCTATACATTTATACATAGGTATCTGCAATCCCCTGGGATCCAACACACAACCTTGAGTTGTTAACACAATGCTCTTAACACTGAGATACAGGAAAGCTGTGTACACAAAATCATTGAGACCTTTTCTAAATATCTTCTTTTGCGTTTCACTAAGGGTATGAATGATGATGCTTGTATTTAATGTAATGACAATCAGAAATGTGTGAGCAAAAGAGATTGTGAGGCTGTATAATCTTATTTGTTGGAATATGATGCACAACACTGAAGATTGATGATGTTTTTCAGTACTTACATGAACCATCTTCCTCAATGAAGTCCAAATCGCGACATTACAGAGTCTGATATTCCCAGATGACAACTGCTCCATACTAATCACACATGGTAACCCGGATGCTGCAAATCATTTAGACAGACACCGGATATTATTACATATACACAAATATTACAATAACATACTGTATATGACATCTTATTAACAAAACCAAATTGCTTGTTCCTGGCATTTGAACGCTTTTACCTGAAAGGAAACAGTGTTGTGAAAACATTTCTTTTTCAGTTAAGGAAATTGTCTGATCTAATGGAACAAGGATTTTCGAGGCTGTTAAACATGCTTTTATATCAAAGCAGTTGGACTATTGTGATGTTTTATACTCGTCTCAGAGCTGTTGACTGTCCCACGGTCTGGTCTGAGGCGGAGTGGAGATGGAGCTTTTTCTGTTGCGGCTCCAGCACTTTGGAAGCTCAGCCACTATCTGTAAAATCCTTAAAAAGGACTTTAAGGCTTGTTTTATGAGGCTTTCGGCATTTGATTGGTACCATAAAAATATTTTGTAAATTTCTTACCGTAAATATATTAAAACGTTTTTTTTTAGTGAGTAATATGCTATACTAAGGACTTTTAAAGGCCATTTTCTTACGAAATATTCTGTGTGTTGCTGACGCAGAGAAGCTTATTCATGCATTTATGACCTCAAGACTTGACTACTGTAATGCACTACTTAGTGTTTGTCCTGCATCATCAATAAACAAACTACAGTTAGTTCAGAACGCAGCTGCCAGAGTTCTAACCAGGTCCAGAAAATACCATCACATAACCCCAATGTTATCAACCCTTCACTGGATACACATTAAGTATCGTATTGACTTTAAAGTTCTTTTAATCACTTATAAAGCCTTAAAGGGTTTAGCCCCCACCTACCTAACAGAGCTTCTATCACACTACAACCCATCACGCTCTCTAAGATCTCAAAACTCAGGACTTTTGATAACACCTAGAATATCTAAATCCACCAAAGGGGGTCGAGCTTTCTCATACGTAGCACCTAAACTCTGGAATAACCTTCCTGATATTATTCCAGGATCAGACTTGAATTCAGAATTGAATTTTCTCAGTATCTTAATGTTTTTACATCCTCAGGTTCCAGAGTTGTAAATATTGTCCGATCCTAACAAGCCATACATAAATGGAAAGGTGATTGTAGCTTTCAGATGTAAAAATCTAAATTTTGAAAAAGTTACACGTAAGTTTTGCCCACGACTTTCAATCTAACATATTTGAACACGCGGTATCTTTCTTATGTAAAAAACATATATCAACACAATCTGATGGGAATTCATACCTATTTTACCAGGCAGCTCATTTGTGTGAGTTTCTATTCCCTACGATCTCATTCGTATGTTTTTTAATGACTTGACCTTTCCCCTGTGATGTTAGGTTTAGGGGCGGACTAAGAGTAAGCATTGCTTTGCCTCGTGAAACTTGCGCTTTGGGCTAAAATAGCCTTGGCCACTGTGATTTGGGGTTTGGGGTGAGGTTAGGTTAGGTGTTGGTTAGCCACCTCCTAGTATATGTGATATCAGGCGATAAATATATCAATGTACATACACACGTGGTCTGTGCATTAAAGGTTGTGCTGACTGATGCGAAAAACTTATGAACACAGATCAATAGATTCCAAATGTCATGCCTATATGAGTTGTGACACCACAGTTATGTAGATAGAAATACATTATTCTATGGTAATAAAACATTCATTACACGCTTCATGACGTAAGTTTTTTTATAATGTACTTTATATTGCATTTCTGTCAAAAGATCCTCCAAACTATTTCACACTGGACCTTTAAAATAAAACAAAACAAGCATTACAATAAGAAGATTTCAGGATATGTCTTGGTGTAGAGTGATTATGGTTATATCAAGCATCAGAAGGTTTTCTTGGGTAGAACTTGGGGGTAGAAGGGGCTTCAACATTTTTGTGGACGTCGCCATGAATTAACCTATTTGGTAATCCTTTTAGTTTAATAGGAAGTAAACATAATTATTACCTACAAATTACAAACAAACCATAGATTACAAATGTGTTTTTCCCCTACGCTGTGTGATGAGAGAAGAAAAGCAAGCTGAAAAAATAATGTCTTAAAATGAAAACCAGTTCCTTCTTTGTATGAATAGTTGTGAAATATGGGCTGGAGAACGCTCAGTGTCAGTCGAAACCTGAGCGGATAACACACACACGTGCGGTTGATGTGTTCACAGAGAAAGACTGAAGCAGTTATCCATCATAAGAATCAACATCCTGTCCAATGCCACATCAGTGTCCCTGTGCTCTGGAAACATCGGCCACATCAGCTCAACTCTCTCACCACTACAAACACACCACAAATCTCCTCCAACCAGAGGAAAAACACACCACGCGCACAATTAATGCACGGAGTCAAATCCTGCTCCAAATCCCACAATATAAACACTGAGAGATGAGCGTGTCCTGGGAGAATCACTTGTGTCCAATTCAAAGAAAAACTTTCAATCTGTACATTAGATGATCATGCGTAAGATGTGAAGGTCACAGGAACAACAGCCAAACAATCATATGTGTTGAGAAGCTTGTGAACACTTGTGTTCATTTAACGTTCAAAAGATTCAACAAAAACATGAACAATCTTAATGTTACTCCTCTTTACGTATTACTGCATTTATTTCTTACTCATCACACGATAGATGCATAAATGAAGGACTGTGAGTACACTAGAAACAGTCTTCACATCTTCCTTTGACTACCATTTTCATTGTTTTTACTATGGCAGTCAGTGATATCCCAGAACTATCAGTTGCTAACGTTCTTCCAAATATCTTTCTCTGTGTTTAACAGATCAGAGACATTAATACAAGGTAACAAAAACTTGCCTGGGGGAAGTAATTCAGGACAGAATTCCCTTTTTTGGGGGGAGTCCCTTTAAACTGAAAACAACAACAACAACAACAACAGAGCAACTCAAAAACCCTACAAGCCAATTGTGACTCATGATAAGAAGAAGGTACTTTGCTAAACCTTAAACATTTATATTAACGATTATACGCAGAGATGGTGTAAAAATAATGATTGATAAATGAATAAAGAAAAGAAAATGGAGGATCTTGTGTTTCTCTTTTCCTGTTTTTTAAGAAATGGAGAGACCGTCAGGGGAGTTCTGCAGCTGAGATCAGCTCTTTTTTTCTCCACTATTATATTATTATTAAAACGTTCTGTGCATTACATCATGTTACAAAATATGCATTGGATTAAAAAAATGTTCAGCATCAAGCCAGCATAGTTTCTTTAAATGTCAGAAACACTTTACATTAAGGTTGTATTTGTTAACATTAGTTTTTCAGCATTTATTCATCTTTGTTAGATACAGTTATTCATGTTAGGCAATGGTGCATTCTTTGATTTAAAAATGTATTAATAAATGCTGAAATTAACACGAATTTAGTTAAAAAATCCTGGAGAAGTTCTGTTAGTTCATGTTAGCTATTGCATTAACTCACTGTTAACAAATGCACAACCTATTGTAAAGCGTTGCCAAAATGTCTTTTAAATCTTAAAAGCACTGCGTCCCACTTTGGGTTTGGAAATCATGTGACATTTTCTTCACATTAGACGAAACTAGCGTGTCTTTTATAGCTTTCTGCATGGTAGAGTATCAAGGAGCTTTGCCCAGAAGAAATGAGAGCGTGTTTAGCAATGAGGATTTCGTTTGAAAATGTTTAGAGAGATCCATAATTTACTTGCTTTAGTCATTCATGTCACTTTTACATCCAAAGACAAATATTCTGGTGCATTCTCACACGATGTGTTGTTATTTATGAGGTGCTAAAGTATCACATTATGAGCAGTGATCCGATAAAAAAGTGTGTTTCTGTCAGAGCAACATCATTTGTAGAAGTTAGATAAAGAGGAGGAAAAAGCACACACACGCACACACACACACACACACACACACACACACACACACACACACACACACACACACACAGAAACATTTATAAACTGAAGTTTCCACTGAGGTAAGCTGCAGCGCTGCAGCACGGTTCTGCACGCGGGTGTCGATTGAATCTTGCGTGTCTTAAAATAGAAGCCTCGCATTGGTTTACAAGGCAGAGAGATTCTGCTTCTTCATTAATGTTAAGCACAAGAGTAAAAGTGACGGTGTGTGTGCAGATGCGGTACACGGGTGTGTGACTCAAGAGTGTTGTGTGTGTGTGTGTGTGTGTGTGTGTAGCTTACTACATGCACAGGTTTAAATGGCTGTGTTTCAGATCAAAGGCTCAGGCATTAACAAGCCTCTTTGTTTCCTGTCAGAGAGAGAGAGAGAGAGAGAGAGAGATCACAACAACAGGTTTCACCTCATGTGATCTCGGGAGGGCAGACTAACCCCACATACAGCTCACACACACTCACACTACTGATGCTGCTCATGAATGAACCGCAATAACATTCATTAATGTGCACACTTGATATGGTGGATAAAGTAATATACAGAGACCCTTGTGTCTTGAAGGAGCTATTTCTTTCTTGATATAACGGTTGAAGATGTGTTTTATACTTGCACAGTTAAGAGCAAATATCATTTTTATATTACTGAAAGTCATTCATTTAATGTTACTACCATAAGGCATGTGAGAGGACCTTGCATGTCAATTAAAAGTCATATTTGTATTAGTTTCAACAGGATCAATACATGGATAAATACAGACAGAAAATATCTTATTATTAAACAAAAATGTGTAAATATATACATCTGATCCATGCAGTCATAAAAATGTTTATTTCATTTTAAATCACATACACAAACTGCAGCAGTGTCAAACATTTGCTCTTTCATTTTAATCCAGAGAAATAAAAAGAATCGACTATATATAGTTTCTAGTTTTGTAAGGCAAGCATTGACCATAGTAAGAGCGTAGAGAGTGAGCGCAGAACAGACACGCTTGTGTTTCAAGGGTGCGGCCAATAAAAACACACACAAGTGGGGGAAGTGGCTTGAGTTAACATGTGTTTCTTTGGATGTGGCTTGACCTCAGTTAAAGGATGTGATTTAATTACTTTGCTTCTTAAATGTGCCTGCAGATTATTTAGGAAGCACAGTGTATAATTTTTAATTCCGGAAACCATCAAAGCTTGTGTTCAAGAACACAGTTCAACATTTCAATGTGCTTTCAGTCGTCCGACCGGATTCTGATATTGTTTTATTCACTCCTCTTGTTTCAGTAGATGGATTTACAATAATAATTCAATGATAGAGTTAAAAGTTATACCTCCTCCTCCTCTTATTATCTTAAAAAGAATTGTGTCCATAAATGAAAAGATTTGCAAGTGATTTCAGAATGTTTCAAAACATCAACATTCCTATACTGTACTTCCCAGCGTTCACAAATGTTTCTGAGAGCAAGCAAATGTTCTAGTGTGGGAGATCCAAAAGATTTTTCTTTTTGACAAAAGACTTTGGACACTTTCATATAATAACCTCTTGCTTTTAGGGGTGGCTCTGTGTCGTTGCCCTTTTAATGTTTTACGTTCGTGTTTCCTGCTTCTGGTAAATTTACAAACAAACGCTTAAGATAAAAAACACAGTAAATCCTTAAAATAAAATATTTCTCATAAAGAGTCAAAACTAGAGCAGTGAAAATCTCACTCTGGAAGCATGCAAATGTTCACTCTATGCGGCAACATGATAAAAACAACTTCATCAGGGAAATGATGTAGAAAAATGATGTCTCCATGAAAAGCAGCTGTCTATATTTAATCAAGGCAAATAAACAAGGTCTCATTTATAATTTAGATTTGCATGCATTGAACAGCTCATTTTTAATCCATTTATCAATATGCATGGTTGATATTGTATAAATATGCAGCCTTATGCAAATATTAGTCACTTTGCTGTTTGTATTTAATTCTCATTCCCAGCTGCGGTTCATGACTGTACATTTACTCAGATGTGATGGCACAGCGTGGCAAGGCATAATGATTTATTATTTCTTTTAATTTAAAACAACCTAAAACATCAATAACTTCAAAACTTAACTTATGCACATGAAAGTGGTCGCTTGTTATCACAATCATCTACATTTATTTAACAAGTAAAGCACTGTTATGTCAATACAAATATATTAGGTTGCTTTCTGATATAATTATATATATATCTCATTTATATATATATATATATATATATTCTCTCAAACAAGCTTAATTCTATTTATCAAAAATGTTTAAAATGATATAAACGTAGATGTTTCCACACGAAGAAAAACGCTGTTGATTCTTCTTTGAATGTATTTGTTTTTTTTTTTTTTTTTTTTTTCTTGTGTAGTTGTTTTTGTTTACATGTGTTGTTTTGGACTAGTTCTGCAAATGCGAATATAGAAATGCTTGTTGTGCTATTAAAGCAATGTTTTTCACGAAGGGCTTTGATTGACGTGTGTCGGATTTCTGCTTCTCTTGTGTTTCTCAGCACTGTGAGTCGGAGCGCGTGTAGTTTTGGGTGTCGTGTCTCTTTAAGAGCGCGCCCCCCTCTTCTCAGCGGAGCTGTCAATCACGCGTCTTTCTCTTTGATCTTTGCTGTTGTAAAGCGCGAGCGTTTGTTACGTTGAGCTCGCGCGGCAGAAGTTCTTTCACTCTCTCGCGAGTCCGATCTACTGCAGATCTTCACCGGAGAACATCAGTGAAGTGAGTCAGTAAAGTTTATTAGTCAGGTTAGTCGCGGTGATCCGGAGTAAGACATGCCGCAGCTGAACGGCGGTGGGGGGGACGATCTCGGGGCGAACGATGAGATGATCGCGTTTAAAGATGAGGGAGATCGCGAGGAGAAGATCCGCGAGGAGAACGCGTTCACGAGCGACCTGTCCGATCTCAAGTCATCTCTGGTGAACGAGTCCGAGATCAACTCAGGCACTGTAAGAGCCCAACACACACACACACACACACACACACACACACTTCATATGACAGAGAAATCACACGTGTGTGCATTACAGGTGATCAGAAGAGGACACGCAGAAGATCACAGACTTTACACTGATAAACGACAACATCTGGATGAAGGTAAGTGTGTGCTGAAGTCCTTCCTCACATCCTTTATCAAACACATGTTGACCAGGAGCTTGATGTGAAGGCTCAAAATGAGCATGATGGCAAATGTGATGATGGCTGTGATTGTGTGCGACGGCTCTGACGTGATGGAGTTTTCTTGGGGAAAACCTGAACTTCACATCTTTAAAACACTCGTGTTTCTGCTTCATTGAGGAATGTTGGGATTGATCTTTCGTTTAACACATACTTACAGATGTTTAGTCACTTCCATGCTGTTCTTTCTTCAGTCAAGTTCAAAAGAATTGAGAGTTATGTTTTTTTGTGTCTCACCTCAAGTGCCAAAACATCAAGATGGTGGGATGTACAAGCCGCCGTATTCCGGATACCCGTTTCTGATGTTGTCTGAGTCCTATCTGCCCAACGGACCCGTCTCACCGTCTGTAAGTGTTTCACTTCATATGCAGCTCTGAGAATCTGTGTTTGAGTTTGTCCCGTGTGCCTTACTTTCATTTCAATGTTAAACTTTCTTTTATCCGTCAAAGTTTAGCAGCCGTGGCGACGTGCACACATTTGTAGAAAGCTGTTTTGGCCTGTTTGTGCTCTTTGTCATACGAGGTCATGGTTAACACATTATGATGGACAGACATTGTGTTTGTATGTGTGCAGTTTACAGACATTTCCTCCACTTCACACATGTGTGAGATCTCCGTGTCGTTTTGAACTGATCGATTTTTAACATGATGACATCACAATCAGAATTTAGTTTTTTTGTGGTCGTGTGACTGAAAATCTTTCTTGAAGTTTCTTATTTCCCAGCTGAAGAATGATATCATAATGTTGTTCAAACTCATTCTTTGGGTTAGCTGCAAAACATTGTGGTTTGAACAGGTGTACTTTTAATACAGATATTACACATTTATAACAGAAAATTCTCGATGGCTCGTTTTGTGAGTTGTGGCCGTAGTATGCTGTGTTGTACATGTAGTTCTTCTTTGCTCAAACTTTACCTGAAAGAATACTTTGGTCGCACTTTCTTTTAAGGTCCAATTGTTGCTATTAACAATCCATTAACTACTACTTTTGCATCAATAAAGTCCTAATTTGGTACTTATTAATAGTTAGTATGAAAGTTGGGTAGGATTAGGGATAATAGGGACCAATTCTCACTATTAACTAGTTGTTGTTAGCATGCCTGTGATTGGCTGTTTATTAGTACTTATAAAGCACATATTCTACATCCCTAATCCCACCCAATACCTGAACCTAACAACTACCTTACTTACTATTAATACGCAACAAATTGGGAGTTTATTGAGGCAAATGTCCTAGTTAATGGTTTGTTAATAGCGAGAATTGGACCTTAAAATAAAGTGTGACCAAAATAATTATGATCATGCGGAATATGTGCTTTATTAGTGCTAATAAATTCTAATAATAGACATGCTAATATGCAACTTGTTAATAGCGAGGAGTGGTCCGTGTACTAAAGTGTTATCGGTATTTCACTCGTTTGGACACACTTCAGTTAAAAACCATTAACCACGACTTTTCCCCCAATTTATTTGTTGCTTATTAATAGTTAGTATGATAGTTGTTTAGGTATTGAGTAGGATTAGGGATATGCTCATGCAGAATAAGTGCTTTATAAGTACTAATATACAGCTCTTTCCTCTTTAATCGAGAGAAATATAAATGTAGATTTATTCTGGAGTGTTATGGGTGTGTAGATCTTACCCACAGAATATCATATGAACCATAAAAATAAGTTCTGGCAGAACCGTCGAGCGTAGTAGCCGAAGAGCGAATGAGCAGAGATGTTATTGGGAGGGATTGATCGTCCCAACTGAATTCTGAAAGAAACACACATCGAGAGATATTATTGGTCCTCTGAATCCAACGATTGTGTACTGCATTAGCGAGGGAATGAGATGTTTTTATTATGTCGACTACACTGAAATGTGTCTCTTGTTGTCATGGATCAAGAGCTGAAGTTGATCAGGGTTTGTGTCTTTATGTTAACAATAGAGCACTGGTGGCTTTGTGTCATGAGACATTGAGAGGATAACACAGATAACTGACAGACGCTGGATTACAGAAGAAAACCTCTTTAAGCCATTCTTGCGCTTCAATCGTAACACAACGGAATAGCGCTGGAATAATACATTGTTGTTCGTTTTAAAATTACACAGACGATCAAGACATTTCCAGTGGTCTTAATGCCATTAAAACATGTGTAAACCTCGCTCAGACCGGATGATCCCAGCGCCGTGGGATGACTGTCTAACACTGGCAAATGTTGATCCAAGTCTTTGAAGTATGATGTATGTATGAAGATGGAAATATCTGTGAAGTGATGAAGACGTGTGTGTGTGATGCCCTCAGGTGTTTATAGCTGTAATTATTGGTGTGTGTGTTCCGCTGTGAGAGTTAAGCAGATGTTGGGCCGGTGATTTAACATGTCTCTGCACGCTTCTGAAGTTGCCCCATCAGGGCCGGCCGACAAATTCTTCTGGCGTGTATAAGACTTCATGTCGTGAAAGCTTTCCACAGGCAATGTTATAGAAGTGGAGCGTGTGGGATGTGTCACCCCGAACACAGACACAACCGTTTAACAGACAATAAATCTGGACATCTTAAAGGGAGAGCACCCAAAAATACAATTCTACCATCATTTACTCACCGATCCTTTACAGATGTCTTTGTTCTGCTGAACACAAAGAAATATATTTGGAAGAATGTGAATAACCTAACAGATCTCGTCCCCTATTGACTGTGTGTGTGTGTGTGTTTATTTTGGTTTGGTTACGGACATTCTTACAAATATCTTCCTTTGTGTTCAGCAAAACAAAGACTTTTGTAAAGGTTTGGAACAATCTGAGCGTGACTTGATGATGACGGATTTTCGTTTTTGGGTGAACTGTCCCTTTAAAAAAAATCAAAGTATGTCAATTCATACCCGAGACGTATTCAGTTGTTTTTTAAAAAGCAGACACGTTGAAGAATAAGGAAACCGCTGCTTTAAAAAAGCACAAGAAAAGAAATGTTGAAAGGAATCCGTGTGACACGGTCAAGAGAAATATGGTGAAATTGAAAGGATTCTTTACTGATAATCTTCATCTCCATCGAAATGATCTGATTCTCACGTGGGGAGCAAATTTAAACATTATGAAGGCCCGATCAGGAACCCGCATGATTCAAAACTCCAGTCAGATTTATTTGAAGACTCGACTCACCGGTGAATCTTAGTTTCACCGTCGGACGGATGCCCAGCACATATTCCTCTTGTGTTTGTGCTACTGTACGTCTTATCGTCAAAAGACTCTTTCTTAATGAATCAGTCTTCATGAAAGCCAGTCAAACTGAAAGAAAATCCCCCACCTCAAGGTAACATCACTTTCTGACAGTCATCGATGTCAGTCTGTGACGCATTTATCATTTCATTCTTTCTGTCTGTCAGAAAACACCATTCTTTAAATAACGCTTCATGTGTGTGAGAGGTGGTCCCAATGGATCGTTCTCACCCAGGTGTGTTTCTCTCACTTCCCCCTCATCCGTCGGCCATTTGGCAGGCGTCTGGGTGACGAGAGAACACAGTCTGGAGGGGGAGGACGCGCTCTTTAATGACGCTGATCACTGTTGTGTTCTCACGTGATGTTTCTCAAGTCCAAAGCGTCCGAACAGCATCAGCTACAGGTTTTCTTCGCAGTGATGAGTGCCTGACGTCGCCCAGACTCTAAAGCTGAGCGTTACACAATAATACATTAATAATAGTCTAAATATCTCATAGACTTACACAGAATGAGGACCCGACCTACTATAATAGAATATCACAAAAACACATCATATATAAAAGTATTAAACGTCTTTCACTGGTCAATACGTGTGGATTTCTATCCCGTCTTTATGATCTGTTCCTGTGTGATTTCTGCTTTGCATTTTGATTCCAGTGTTTATAAAGATTGAAATATATTTTGTTCAGTACCTCTCGTGTTTGTTTCTGTGATAACACACAGTGTTTGTGCGTGTGTACCCATCTGTGCCGCTGGTAGATGGGTATCAGATGCGAGCGGGATCAGGCCGCTGTGATCACACCCATGTGTGCCGCCCCGTGTGGCCGGCGAGGCTCCAGTAGGTCTGGCCCGCCACTAATTCGGGGTGCTGGGGGCGTTGGCTGACCCCACCGCTGACAACTACAGCAGCGCACACTGTATCGCTCTCATTGAAGACACACAACACATCTGCAAGGGTGTGACATTTTATGAAGTTGAAGATTTTCAACATATTGTGTCATTTGAATTCTTCATTTGGTGTTGGGAATGATGTAAGCTGTTCGTTTTTGTAGGAGCAGTAGATCTCTTCCTGAAAGATAAAAGCAGATTATAATGCGCTGAATATGCAACAGACGTTTTCCTCTGAGAGGAAACATTTAACCGTGAGAGACATGTTTCTTGAAGAGATCTTTAAAAAGCAGAACGTGCTCTGTGTCCTGTCCGATAATCATGTGTGTGACATCAGCACTTGTTTGACAGAGAAAGCCATCGTAGAACAGTGAATCCTCAACACCTGACACTGACTAAAACCTTTGTTAGCGTTTTACTGTACACCCACCTGAGAGCATCACCCTTTAGCCTCTCCTGACATCAACACTGACCAATCACACTCCAGCCACACGTTCTCCGAGGTGTCCTGAAGAAGTGTGGGTGAGAGCCGGTGAGCAACCACCCAGAACACCCTAGCAACCAACCACCCAGAACACCCTAGCAACCAACCACCCAGAACACCCTAGCGTTGTGGACGCTGGAGCACCTCTCGTATTTTTATTAGAAAATGTCAAAATGTATTTTCAGCATGTGAGCTGTGGGATGTGAAGTGCAGTTGGTAATGAGAGACGTGCTGTAGGAGAAGGATCGGGGCTTTACCACAGAGCGATGGCTTTAAAGTAGGGACATCCCAGATCCGCCGCCTGCGCTCTTTCAGATGTTATGGAACGTGGCTTTCGATGTGGTTTCTGTTCCCTCAGCATCGCGCGGAGCCAACTGGAAAGCATTAAACTGCTAAAAATAGCACTGCGCCTATGGGATTGAGAACAAGGTCTTCTTGGATCCGAGCGGAGAAAAACCGCTGGAAAAGCAGGCCCTTTTAATGACAAACATGAAAGTATCTCGCCGGCCTGGCTTTCTTGTAAGAAGTCCCTGGTCTGATACGTTGTCAGGGTACAGTTTGCGGGGAAGTCCTGTTTGTGCGTTCAGAGCGGCTGTTGGAGTTGTTTGTGATCTTTGTGGCTCTATCAGATTAATAGTGTGTGACTCTTTGACACTTGTTTGCAGGGGTACCGTGAGTGTTTGTTTGTGTGTGTGTGTTTGTGTGTGTTGACGTCGCTGACATACATCCTACATCCTGTGTTCAGTGATATCGTCTCTCTCTCTCGCTCTCGCTCTCTCAGGGGAGTGAAGGTGAGCTGTGCTGTGGTTATCTGTGTGTGTATTTGTGCAACTGCACCTTTACTACAATGCAAACGCTGCTTGTGTGTGTGTGTGTGTGTGTGTGTGTGTGTGTGTGTTATCTGATGAGGTGGAGTAAACACTGTGTGAAGTTGTCTTCTTGCGGAAGGGAGTCAGCAGTAAACACAGAGGCTGGTAACCACGCGAGCACCTGGTGCATCTTACTGTGAACGACTGGAAACAGTCAAGAGTCGCAACGCTTTCTTCCTTAACTGTTTCACAGCCGGACGATTGAGAAGAGAAGAGCGCTTCATACCCCCCGCCAAACACTTCACTTCTGTTTGTTTCTCAAGCGCAATAAACATTTGTTCACTGTTGTTTTATGACACATGGATTTCATCTCTTTACAGATATAAATGACTGATGTGTTCTTCGATGACATAAGTTGTGTTTTTTACGTGCTTTTATTAATGGACTGTTTACGTGTGTCTGTCGTGTTCATCTGCTGGAGTTTGTGGGCATGTAAAGGGTGTGTGTGTGTGTTTCTGCACATCTTTATGCATGTTTGGTTGTTTGAGTACAGTTGTGTGTGGTAAGATGTTGTGGTTTACCATGGAAAATGACACCAGACTCTTCTACTCACCTGAAAAACAAAGCACTCATGTGAGATGGAAACTTAAGAAAGACTCCATAATCGTATTTGCCGTCGGGGTCCCTTACAGCAATAATGAGATATATATTTTTTACGTTACGTTCACTACACATTTTAGAGTCGTTTTTGGTTCAGTTTTATTTTGTAATAGTTGCATTCCAAACTAATCGCTGAAATCGTAACGCACACAGCTGTTACAGAACTTTCTATGCATGTGTTTCTTCCGTTTTAGCTGTAAATTGGAGCAGAATGTTTCAGCAGTGAATAAGGATTAAAGCGGTTCTTCAGGCCTCGAGGCATCCTCAGTGAGTGTGACTTTCTTCTTGAAGAATAATCTAGTCAGAGTTATAATACCACCTATCCTTTTACTTCCTTCGGTAGAATGGGAGGGAATGGGGCCCAAGTTTTGAAGTGCATCCATCGATCAAAGAACGGCACGACCCGGCTCCGTGGTCTTTACAAAGGTCTTCCAAAGCTAATCGATGTGTTTGTTTGTGAGAAAACAAATCCATATTGACAGCGCTGTTAAAGATAATGTCTAACATCCGCTGCAGGTGAACGAGAGGCTTGTTTTTCCGCTTTATGTTAGTGACGATAGCTCCCGCCCAGAGGAGACGGTGTTTCTATTGGCTGAATTATAAAAATGCCGTGTTCGTCACAGGAACTTACGACACGCCCGAGTCATTTGCCGGACAAACAAGCCTCTCATTCGCCTGCAGGGGATGTTAGACATTATCGTTAACAGCGCTGTCCATATGGATTTTTCTCACAAATAAACACATCCATTAGCTTCTGAAGACCACAGAGCCGCGTCGAGTCATTCTACGATGGATGGATGCACTTTATGGAGCTTCAAAAAATTCGCTCTCATTCCCATTCTACGCTTGGAGGTAAAAGGATACGTGGTATTATATTTCCGACTGCATTAGTCTAAAGTCACACTCACTTTAAAACAATTCGATTCAAGTGTTTGTGTTTACGTCTCTCATGTCGCTGTTGGCCATTAATAAACCACAGAGAGAGACGGGGTGCATTTACTGGCAGGGGGTTGCTCCGGTGTGGGAGTCTCTGTGATTATGGGATGCGCATGCAGGCCCGGTACAAATCAACATCAAACAATACAGCTGATCACAGGGCAAACAGGACGCAATGTCACGAGCGGGGGGGAATCCAGGGTCACGTTTAATTCAGTCCGTAGGGGCTCTGTTTAAACTTTTGTCAAAGAAAATGATACGGTGAGGTGACTTGCTGTGTTATTTGTCCAAATGATGGATTGGCTGGAGACCTCCCTCAGTGAGACGGCCTGGCCGCCGCATTCAGAAAGAAGTTCAATTCAGGATTATTTATATTGCGCTTTTTACAGTGTTGCATTATTTCAGAGCAGCTTTACAGGAGCAGAGAAGTGTGCGAGATGTTTCAGTGTGAGCGCTCCGTACACCTCGATTAACTTGTTGATGTTCAGTCCTCAGATTCACTGTAAACTAGAGATCAGGGTTTTAAACTGATCATGTCAGGTGTAATTCATCGGCTGGTTCAGAGGTCACGTCTGGTGCTGACATGATCGCTTTCTCAGTTGTGTTTAAAAATCATTTACATTGTCGTGTTGCTTTAATCCAAGAGCTTTTATTTTCACTAAAAACATAGATAAGAGAAGCATGTGATTTATTCACTGTAAATCCCCTCATACACAGTGAAGAAGACACTTTCTGACCGTTCTCTTTTTAGATGTAGCCAATCTTCTGAAATCTATCATTAGTTCATGGGTTATGTTTGCTTTACCTGCGTGTGTGTATCAAGTGTGTTGGTGCGTGCGTGCGTGTCTGTGTGTGTGTCAAGTGTGTGCGTGCGTGCGTGTCTGTGTGTGTGTGTCAAGTGTGTGCTTGCGTGTGTGTGTGCGTGTGTGTGTGCGTGCGTGCATGTGTGTGTGTCAAGTGTGTGCTTGCGTGTATGTGTGTGTGTGTCAAGTGTGTGCTTGTGTGTGTGTGTGCGTGTGTGTGTGCGTGCGTGCGTGTCTGTGTGTGTGTGTCAAGTGTGTGCTTGCGTGTATGTGTGTCAAGTGTGTGTGCGTGTGTGTGTGTCAAGTGTGTGTGTGCGTGTATGTGTGTCAAGTGTGTGTGTGTGCGTGTGTGTGCGTGTGTGTGCGCGTGTGTGTGTCAAGTGTGTGTGCGTGTGTGTGTGTGTGTGTGCGTGCGTGCGTGTCAAGTGTGTGTGTGCGTGCGTGTGTGTCAAGTGTGTGTGTGCCTGCGTGCGTGCGTGTCTGTGTGTGTGTGCGTGTCTGTGTGTGTGTCAAGTGTGTGCGTGCGTGCGTGTATGTGTCAAGTGTGTGTGTGCCTGCGTGCGTGCGTGTGTCTGTGTGTGTGTGTGCATGTCTGTGTGTGTGTGTGCGTGTATGTGTCTAGTGTGTGTGTGCCTGCGTGCGTGCGTGTGTGTGTCTGTGTGTGTGTCTGTGTGTGTGTCAAGTGTGTGCGTGCGTGCGTGTATGTGTCAAGTGTGTGTGTGCCTGCGTGCGTGCGTGCGTGTGTCTGTGTGTGTGTGTGCATGTCTGTGTGTGTGTGTGCGTGTATGTGTCTAGTGTGTGTGTGCCTGCGTGCGTGCGTGTGTGTGTCTGTGTCAAGTGTGTGTGTGCGTGCGTGTCTGTGTGTGTGTCAAGTGTGTGCGTGCGTGAATGTGTCAAGTGTGTGTGTGCCTGCGTGCGTGCGT
This sequence comes from Barbatula barbatula, assembly GCA_037178815.1. Lineage (NCBI taxonomy): Eukaryota > Metazoa > Chordata > Actinopteri > Cypriniformes > Nemacheilidae > Barbatula > Barbatula barbatula. The sequence goes on from CM074097.1 coordinate 18,359,970, forward strand.
GCGCATGTGTGTGTGTGCGTGTCTGTGTCAAGTGTGTGCGTGCGTGCGTGTATGTGTCAAGTGTGTGTGTGCCTGCGTGCGTGTGTCTGTGTGTGTGTGTGTGTGTGTGCATGTCTGTGTGTGTGTGTGCGTGCGTGCGTGCGTGTATGTGTCAAGTGTGTGTGTGCCTGCGTGCGTGTGTGTGTCTGTGTCAAGTGTGTGTGTGTGTGTGCGTGTGTCGTGTGTGTGTGTGTGTGTGTGTGTGTGTGCATGTCTGTGTGTGTGTGTGCCTGCGTGTGTGTCTGTGTGTGTGTGTGTGTGTGTGTGTGCATGTCTGTGTGTGTGTGTGCGTGCGTGCGTGTATGTGTCAAGTGTGTGTGTGCCTGCGTGCGTGTGTGTGTCTGTGTCAAGTGTGTGTGTGTGTGTGTGTGTGCGTGCGTGTGTGTTCGTGCGTGTGTGTGTGTGTCAAGTGTGTGTGTGCGTGCGTGTGTGTGCGCGAGTCTGTGTGTGTGTGTGTCTGTGTGTGTGTCAAGTGTGTGCGTGCGTGTATGTGTCAAGTGTGTGTGTGCCTGTGTGCGTGCGTGTATGTGTCAAGTGTGTGTGTGCCTGTGTGCGTGCGTGTGTGTGTCTGTGTGTGTGTGTGTGTGTGCGTGTCTGTGTGTGTGTCAAGTGTGTGCGTGCCTGCGTGTATGTGTCAAGTGTGTGTGTGCCTGCGTGTGTGTGTCAAGTGTGTGTGTGTGTGTCAAGTGTGTGCGTGTGTGTGTGTGTGTGTGTGTGTGTGTATGTGTCAAGTGTGTGTGTGCCTGCGTGCGTGCGTGCCTGCGTGTGTGTGTGTGTGTGTGTCTGTGTGTGTGTCAAGTGTGTGCGTGCGTGTGTGTGTCTGTGTCAAGTGTGTGCGTGCGTGCGTGTGTCAAGTGTGTGTGTGTGTATGTGTCAAGTGTGCGTGCGTGCGTGTGTGTGTATGTGTCAAGTGTGTGTGTGCCTGCGTGCGTGTGTGTGTGTGTGTGCGTGTCTGTGTGTGTGTCAAGTGTGTGCGTGCGTGTGTGTGTCTGTGTCAAGTGTGTGCGTGCGTGCGTGTGTGTGTCAAGTGTGTGTGTGTGTATGTATGTGTCAAGTGTGTGTGTGCCTGCGTGCGTGCGTGCGTGTGTGTGTGTGTGTGTGTGCGTGCGTGCGTGTGTGTGTCAAGTGTGTGCGTGCGTGTGTGTGTCTGTGTCAAATGTGTGTGTGCGTGCGTGCGTGTGTGTGTGTGTGTGTGTGTGCGTGCGTGCGTGTGTGTGTCAAGTGTGTGCGTGCGTGTGTGTGTCTGTGTCAAATGTGTGTGTGCGTGTGTGTGTGTGTCTGTGTCAAATGTGTGTGTGCGTGCGTGTGTGTGTCATGTGTGTGTGTGTGTGTATGTGTCAAGTGTGCGTGCGTGCGTGTGTGTGCGTGCGTGTGCGTGTATGTGTGTGCGTGCGTGCGTGCGTGCGTGTGTCTGTGTCAAGTGTGTGTGCGTGCGTGTATGTGTGTGTGTGTGTGCCTGCGTGCGTGCGTGTGTGTGTCTGTGTCAAGTGTGTGTGCGTGCGTGTATGTGTGTGCGTGCTTGCGTGCGTGTGTGTGTCTGTGTCAAGTGTGTGTGCGTGCGTGTGTGTGTGTGTGTGTGTGTGTGTGTGCGTGCGTGCGTGCGTGTGTGTGTCTGTGTCAAATGTGTTTGTGCGTGCGTGCGTGTGTGTGTCAAGTGTGTGTGTGTGTCTGTGTCAAGTGTGTGTGCGGTGTGTGCGTGTGTGTGTGTGTCGTGTGTGTGGTGTCAAGTGTGTGTGTGCGTGTGTGTGTGTGTGTGTGTGCGTGCGTGCGTGTGTGTGTCGTGTGTGTGTGTGTGTCAAGTGTGTGTGTGTGTGTGTGTGTGTGTGTGTGTGTCGTGTGTGTGTGTGTGTGTGTGTATGTGTCAAGTGGTGTGTGTGCGTGCGTGCTGTGTGTGTGTCAAGTGTGTGTGTGTGTATGTGTCAATGTGTGTGTGCGTGTGTGTGCGTGCGTGCGTGCGTGCGTGTGTGCGTGCGTGCGTGTGTGTGTGCGTGCGTGCGGGGTACAGCTTGTATCTGCAGATGAACATGAAAGGGTAAAATGAACTCACATGATGAGAGCTCTGGCAGATGAAAGCCTGGACATCAAATCAATACTCCAGTCGATAAAAACATGACGAGAGATTAAAGAGCACACAGCCAATCGGATGAGGCTTTAATTGATGTGAGGGAGAATAATGGCTGAATTTGAAAGTGAAGGTGTTATAATGGTCAGGAGCAGATCTTCAGAGAGCTGGCGCTGCTCCTTTAATCAAACACATGACATTAACTCATACATCACCAGAGCCCCTCTACACCCCTTCATTTCATCCACATCTCCTCCCTTTCCTTTTAGAGACACATTATAGAACTTTGCAATGAATTCGAATCCCTTTTGAATGTTAGTTGATCCTTTTATTAACATCATTTCCAAAGTCTGTGAGTAATTGTGTTAGATAACCGTAATCTCTACATTGGGCAAGATAATTGTGATTATAATTCCATTTGTTTGACGTCTGGGACAGAGACCGTAATGACGATGATAACCACTTTCAGGATGTCGAAGTTCTAGCAGGTCCTTTGATGTAACAGGAAGTGATGTCACAGATGAAAGTTCCCATGACCTAATTTCCTCTTCCTACTTGACAGATATGGCTTTTATGTTATACGTCTTATATGTTGCAATGGGTCTGAAGAACGATGCATGAAAGTTGTGAAACTTTCTCCATCATAGATGCATTTGTGAACGGTGCTTGAATACGTGTAAAAACATCTGTATTGTGTTGCTTAAACATGAATATCAACTTGTTTTCAGTATTCAACATCTGCAAACATTGCATCTTTTTCCTTATTTCGTTTCAATTTTCTGCAAACAAAAAAAAGCAATAAATAAGAAATATTTTCGTTTGTAATTTAGGAGAAATGTTGATCATTTTACTTAAACACGTATCTATCATCAAAATAACTTCTATTGATATTGAATGTCAGTTGAACTTGGGAGTTGGGTCGGGGAATATAGAAAGCGTTCAGAAACAGTTTCTTTATCAAGTCAAATCTGTTGGTCTCTGGTTTACTGTGATTGATATCTGTAGCCGCGTGTGAGACGACATATCAACGCTGTGATATTTGAGAATTAACATCACAAGTGGATAGAAAGAGTTTGTGAGGAGCTGCTCTCCAGACAGAATAAACACAGCATCTGTTTATGTGACATGTATTTCCATAGACAACTGCGGACACAATTAAGAGACCGTTTCTTTATTTTTAAAAGTACGAGGTGTGTGTTTAATCATATGTCAAATCATATTTTTGTTTTATTCCGAGAACTACTAACAATATTTCTCCCAAATACAAACGTTATGAGGTTGGATTTTGTTCAAATTCAACAGACACTAACTGGAATGAACACAATACATCAAGAAATGCTGATTTGAAATAAAACTCTGAAGTAGTCTCTTAAAGGGACAGTTTCACCATTTACTCTCCCTCTCGTCATTTCATTTCAACCGAGTTTCTTTCTTCCGCAGAACACAAAGGAAGATATTTACTGTAGAAGAAGGTTCTTAACTGGATCTCATTCACTTGCATTGGTTTTGTGTCCGTACAATAGAAGTGAATGGGTGCCTGGGCTTTCTTCAAAGTATCTTCTTTTGTGTTCTGTAGTAAAGAAAGTCATCCAGCTTTGGATACATGATGACAGATCACTTCAATATTTTTCACGGCTGTGAACGTATAGAAGTGTTGAGATTATATAGATAACGGTAGAGAGATACATACAGACAGACTTTATTTAGTCTATTGGTGGCAGGTTTTTTTCTGGCCTCCAGTACAGGTATCTCACTGTGACCTTCACCCTAAACGTTATAGCACATCCTCTCTGAATGAATGAAGCGTTACTGACCTGAGATCATCATCGAGCTCAGACGGACCGCACAGGCTGCAGTAACCATGGGAACGTCGGGGCTGTTTTGTGGGCCCGACCCAGCGGGTGTCGTGCAGTGAAAGCGCTGCAGCTCCTCTCTGTTCCACTTCATCCAGTGCACTAAAGTGAATTAATCAGAGAGAATAAATTATAGCACATGAAAGAGATTCATTCCCCCACACAGCTGAAGTCTTGGAATATGTTTTTAAATGTTTGCTCCTTTCCCTGTTTGACATGGTAAGACGTCTATCATGGGCTGATATCAGTGGCTGTTTATCTCAGAAGCACTCACAGAGATGAGAAATATCATGTGAACATGAATAATATGAACTCCTTCCTGGTGAGACATTCTTCCTAACTCAGTCCGGTCAACCACATCTTTCACAACCTTTAAAAAACTACTTCAAACCATCTCTTCTGTGAATAGTTGACAGACAAATGAAAAAACACTCAGCTGTGTGTGTGTGTGTGTGTGTGTGTGTTAGGGGTGTAATGATATTTCTTAGTACAATATTTCTTGACGCAAAACTGTTTCGATGAGCATCGTAGACAGATGGGTATATTTTACGATATGTTTAATTCTATTTGTTGAGCGGTCAAGACGCTACATACTCTGCGCCAGCGCGACACGTGTGCTTAACTCACATATGCGATAGAGAGAGAAGTCTCTGGGAGAAGGAAGGACAAAACATTTAATCTGTGTCTTTTTCCTTCACAATCGTCGGTAAAACACAGCAAACTTGAAGCGCGACTGGTGCCGAACGTTTTTTTATGCCAATATCAATTTATTAACGTGAGCTGTTGCATAACGTGAAATGCAACATAAAGTATCCTTAGAGAAGTGATGAAGTGAGTCGTACTGTATATTAAAAGATTCAATGACATAGATATAACCGAGTTAGAGAAAAGATAGAACCCAGTGTGTGTGAGCTCTGTGAGCTTCAGAGCGTTTCATTGGTTGAATGCACTGAATGAATAAGCCCTTCAATGGGCTCCATGCATGCGTGTACTTATACTTATGCAACTTTAAGAGAATAAAGTATTGAAGTGAAACTGTTTTGGGCAAGCTCTCTGCCTGTGCCTTTCAGCCTTGCATGGATGCGTAACAGGATTGAATTAACACAATCGGACAGATCCAGTCTGAGATGGTGGAGATGGGGATGGAGGTGGGTTTTGAGTGCGGCACGATTAAGCAGCTGATACGGAGCAACTTAAACAGGACGCAGTCTAGTGCGTGTGATGTGCGGCTATCGGTTAACGTTGATTAGCTGCACCTGATGTGATCGGCTGATGCAAGCTTGACTCACGTGACCTGCCAGAACTGACGCTACGCTTGCTTCTTCAACATCATTCTTCAATGATAATGATAATACAGTCAGCTGAACTGTTGTTTTGGTATATTTTGGACAGGAAGGTCTTTATGGATACAGTTTAACGGTGCTCTTGGCATGTTCTCAGGGTGTTAATGTCACACTTCACCGTCCACCTTCTGACTCCAGCCTTTGATGTTGTGGCCATTAGTAAAGAGCGCTTCAATGGCACACACAGAGTTTCCCAGGGGCATCACTCATTGACTTACAGTGTGTGTTGTCTTTCATCTGTGTCGAGTGTGTGATGCTGTTATTATCATCATCATCAGCTGGGAGGGCGAGGTGTGTACGCTGCGTCTCCTCGGGACATCTTCTGTCTGCTACAGAATCAAATCTTTTGAGCAATTGGATATTTCTCGCTGTTACCTTTACATGGTGAGAAAGACAGAAATTCACAATGACATCATTTTGAGATATTAATTACATAAATGAAAGCTGCAACAAATCCAAGCCGCAAATGAAATCTACATAATAGATTTATAAAAAGTGTTTAATAAAGACAAACCCCTCACTGTCTCCTCCGGACAGACCGTAGTACACTTGATTTTTAACCAAATAAAAACATGATGTCTCAAAAGCACCTTGAGAAAAACCCTTAGACTAATTCAATTCAATTAGTCTGCGTAAATTCGGCCAAATCTGTGTTTTTTTCTGCATTTCCAAGTAATAAAGAGTCTAGTGTGGGCTTTTTTTGTTCTGCTCGGGCGAGGGGTGTTTCCCTCGGGTACTGAGCGTCTCATAAACACCGCTTTCACTTTGACTGGCTCTTCACTTCAGCGGCGCCGTCCAGCGACGTCTTCACATGTTTTCCTCTTGATTTTCATGTGCAGTGACACAAATGTCCATCAAATGTTGTGTCTGGTTTTAAAGTGCTTGTGAGGTTTATGGTGACTCCCAGAAGTCTGTTTATATCATCTTGACATCAAGACAAGACAAGTTTCAATAATCATAATAACACTGTTCTCTTCGAAGTTAAAGGTATTTACTTATTCAAATCACAGGCCAAACGTTCATTGTGCTGTGACGCGTCCCATTGATGTTTTCAGGATCGTGTGATTCTGTGTGAATTATTTGTCTTTATATCTTCTTGTGACTCATTTCTGTGGAACGTTTAAAAACATCAGTAAATCTGAACCGAAGTGATGTACAACAAAATAATTAAAGAAAGATAAGAAGGTTTTGTTTGTCTTTCTGATTATGTGTTTATTTACTTTGTTGGTCCTCTGGTGTTTGCTTATTATTTCTCAAGCCAAGTTTTATCAAAGTATTTTGACGAGTCGGTGATATCGTTCTCTTTTCATAACCGTTATGACGACGCATGAAAATAAACACTTGAGCTGCTTGAGATCAGATCAGATGACAAAGAATGTTTAGAAATCATTATTGTTTTGCTAAAGCATGTCAAGTGTCGTGAGCAATAAACTATTGACTATTGAGCAGGGCACAACCTGACACTTTTGTTTAGGCTTAATCTTTAATTCATTAGATTTCAACACGTTAAAGCTAACGCTCCCATGCAATAATATCATTTTGATGAATGGAATTAATATTGTTTTCATCTCATCATCGTTGTACACTTGAAGGCATAGTTGTAACCTTGGATGAAAGAGTGTCACTTTGTTTTAAATGTTGTTACGGTTTTACGCAACAAAACAGAGAATCAACTAATATATAGGGTTGGACTCCATGAAAGCAGCCAAAACCTTGACAGAAGAAAAAGAGCCAAAGCACAAGTCGCTCCAGCATGTGTTACTGCTGTGTGTAATACAGGACTGTGTTAGAATAACAAGCCTACAGTAAACGTTCAGACAAAAATGACAAATCCGTCATCACTCATTTACTCTCATGTCGTGTCAAACCTCTATAACTTTCTGCCTCAGAACACAAAAGAAGATCTTTTAAAGAATGTTGGTAACCGAACAACATTGAACCTCAATGATTTCCATTGTATGAACACAAAACCACTGAGACATTTCTCAAAATGTCTTCTTTTGTGTTTCACTGCTGTCCTTTTGAAACCTGGTATCTCCATATTTTGTGATTTTTATGTTAGCTATGTTAAAAACGGTCATTTTACAGAATTTCACTGTTTTACATATTTTGTTCATATTACAGAAAAAGATTTTTTAAGAAAAACATGTCATTTTACGTGAGAAAACTGTTTTTTATTTAACAGTATTTTACTGGTGCCCAAGCTGCCACACTGTAAAACAAGTTATGGAAACATACAGGTCATTTTCTGCCCGTACTTCTTTACCAACATCTCTGTTACTGCTAAAACACAATGCAAGGGAGTTGAAAGTTTCAAGTACAGGTAAAACAACTGTAAAACTTCATATTAATACCTTAGTATGGTTCCATATTTTTACGGATATTTGTACAGTGTGGAGAATTTCCGCTGATTTACAGGATTTTTTGACAGTGTATGATTATAAGTGTTCTTTTACGGTATTTTACTGGCGCCGCAGCTGCCGGAAGATTTCTGTTACAGTGTAACCAATACAAACATTTCAAGAAGTGCCTGTCAACGTTGACAAAACGGTATTTAATCAAATACAAAACGTACAGTGTTTCATCCATTCCCTGAGAAACAGCTAATCTGGACCGCCGAGGTTTGGTACAGGATTGTAAACGTGACAGTATCCCATGATTCTGTAATGGAGGCTGCAGTGGTTTTGTGTTTGTATGACGGATGAAATGCACTGAAAGCACATGCGTGTCGGTGAGGTGGGCTCTGTTTAAACATGCCTCTGTTGTTATGTCTGCATTTCCTTTGAAGTTCCTCAAACCTCCAGCTAAGTGGCAGTCATTTTCCCGTCTTACACATGCACGATTATTTCCAGATTGTGGCGTAGTGCCACGGTGAGACGCGGTGTCATGCAGAACGTTTGGGATTCATGTGTTTTCTAGCAGACTCGTTCGCTGCTTCAGGAGTCTAAATGAAATTGACCTCGATTCTAATAAACCCACGCAAGGCAACAGGAATAGACACACTGCCTTTTAAGACCACTGTGGAAATTTTGCTTATCTCACTTTCACTCAGACAGGAAACAGAGTTTTTTCTCAGTTACAGTAAAGTTACGTCTGAAGCACGAATTTACCTGAAATGTAGAAAAACACATCATGTGTCCACAGTTGCCTCGACACAAACACTTTCATCCTTTCACTTATCTGCTTGTCCTGAAGTCATACTCTCTTTCCTTTTCTCACGTTTTCCAACATCTGTACGTCGCCACATAAACATAATCCATTAGTAATCCACCCGAACGACATTTCAATCGCACTGGAAGAGATTACCTGAAATAATCTGATCGATGTATGTAAACGTTTCAATCCACATTATTCAGATTCTTTCATGACATTATATAAACATCTACATTTTGTTTCCATTCCACATCTCACCTGAACTCAACGAAAGAAAGACGCTGTGGTCTTGCGCAGAGTTTGCTTTTGAATTGAATGTATGAATCATTCAGATGTTTAGTTGCATATAAACACAACTTAAGTCATTTGATTGAATTGATTTAAATGTGTTTATTTAAAATAACTGCATGTAAATATCCAAGCGTATTTTCTGCCGAATCTTATTAATACTTCATTTCAGAGTTTTGTGGCTGTAGAGAACACATGAGGCATATGTTTGTTTTTTTGCTCGGGAGATTTGTGACGGATGCTTATTGTTTCAAGTGAAGAAGTCTCATAGTCTCGGTATATGATCTTCTACTTGTAAGTCACTTTGCAGCGTAATGTAATGTCGGGTTCCTTTTCCTTAGAGCAGGGTTTGAGAGTACTGTATGTCCACCGGTGAAAAATCTCTCGGGGTTCAGAGACGAATACGTTCATTAAAGCGTCCGTCTGTTGTTAACTGAATAAATGTACGGTGGGATATTTCTACATGAAGTTTAAAGCTCGGGGTTATAGGAGCTTTAGCTAATAAAAAGCACTAATAAACAGATGTGCTGGAAGTATTATCACCAGAGACAAAGAGCTCATTGAATTCAATGTGATGACATCAAACGTGTCATTGAGACGCACGGCACACATCACATCAGTGTTCAGACGGAGATTAAAGACGTACCACTCAAAGCCCCTCTCTTCCAAAAGCACCTTTAATTTCCTCTTCAATAAAGCACTTACATGTTTAAAAGCTGTGAATACATTAGACACTAAAGTGTTTGTGTCCTCCACCAACTCATCCCTGTTCAAACAAACACTGGATTAAAGGAACAAGCACATGCAAATACATCTGTCTCCAATACAAATAGGGCTGGGCAATATCGATTCTCAAAAGCCGTGAATCGATTGTCTTTTCTTTCATATTTCCGTAAGTACTGAACATTGGTTAATGTGAATGTTATCGCTTCTACTTTTCCACTAGATGTCATTTTCTTTTTACAACGGGTGGATGTCACAACAGGGAGCGTATCGTTCATTCATTGCTTCATTAACATGGCGGATGCGAGCGAGTGTGTCGTCGATTTAAGCATCATCTTCACATAAAAGGCAGCGGTTCATATGATGGCAGCCTCTCTTTACAGCTGTGCTTTGTTATACTGTCTCTTAAATGTACAAGAACCTGATCGTGATGCTGTTCTGATTCAATAAACCCGAGTGTAGTATACAGGTTTGGGGCTCTACGTTTCTTTTTTTAATTCACCATTGAAATCTGATGTTTTTTAGAAATATCGATAGGATTTGTATTAAATCTATAATCATTGACTCGGATCGGAACATTAGAAACGATTCCCAGCCGTAATCATATCAAACTGTCTTTCACTTGCTGCTTAGAAAGTCATGTGTTGCAAAAAAAGGTTATTTTCAATTTGCACAATTCTTAAAAATAGTTGATGTCTCATAGTTGTATTTGTTGTACTGAATTGAACTTAAGAACTGATAAACAGATCTGATGAGGATGATTTTCAGGGTTTGATCCAGATCCAGTGTTTGTTGTGATATTGAGGTGTGTTCATTATGAAAGACAATCACGCGTTCTCTTAAAGGTGCAGTTTGTAAAAACTTTGCAGTAACATATCCAAAAACCACTAGGCCATGTTATATATTCTGTTCAGATGAGAACTTACAATATCTCAAATCTTTCCAACTTCTTGTAAATCGTGAGAAAATCTCCATTGAAAACAAAGACACGGGGCTGTGCAGTCGCCGGTCAATGGCGTCATATCCGCGTTCCCCTTGGTTACCGGTGTTTACTGAGGTAGAAACCGCCTGACAACAGTTTCGTGGAAAAAATGCGTAAGAAGAGTTTAGCGTCTAGCAAACCACTAGGTTGTTTCTAGCAGTTATTTATTAACGGACCACAATTATACTCAAAATGTTTAAACCTAATAACTTAACATCGTCCGCTAACATGATTTCTCGTTCCCGTCTGATTGATGGCCGTCAGCGGTGGAGTTGAAGACTACAGGTCCCATCATTCCGCGCTCCTTTACAACGACGCCATCGTTGTTGTTTTGATGGTGCGTCCTCTAGCCGCCATTTTTATAATCCGTAGCTTTAACTGTGTCAGATTCTCCAGTAAACTCTCTCACACACTGTTCAGATGAAAAGAAGCCCGTATGAAAGAACAACAGTCAGAAGTTGGGCCAAGAAATGCGTCTGCTTCCATCCAACCGCCATGACATCTCATGTCAAACAACACGCTGTTAGCATTGGAAAAGTGGATTTCACACGAGTTATTGAAAGTCATTTGTAAACAGAAACATGAAAGCAAACAAGCTGTTGTGCTGCTGGCCTTCATCATCAAAGGCATATTGATCCAGCCATTGATTCTTTCAGCCAATGGATTCAACATCTGATGTGCTTTCAGACATTTGAACTGACGCGTGTACGTGTGTGTGTGTGTGTGTGTGTGTGTGTGTGTGTTTCAGTCCAACAAGGTGTCGGTGGTTCAGCAGGGAATGCATCCTCTGACTCCTCTTCTGCCCTACGATCACTTCAGTCCCAGCCCGACTCACATCCCCACTGACATCAGCCAGAAAACAGGTACAGCTTTCTTCTTTGCTTTTGCAGGTACTGTATTTCATTGATACACTTCAGGCTCTGTCATGTGATCCGTCGGGCTGCTTCTGAACACATAAGAAGCGTTCAGTCAGAGAAGGGTTGTGTACTCACATGTGTCCTGTGTGTGGGTATTGACCTGACTCTTGTGATGATCTTAACACGGATGAGAGGGAACTTTAGAAAATGTACATCAAGGTAAAGTACACGCTGCTAACAACAACAATGAAAGTTTGAACCTGTGACACTGTACAAGTTTGTGTTTTACTGTACTTTGTTTGATATCATGATGGAGTTTGTGGTCCAGTCATCTCAGCATCACATCAGTTTCACTTTCATAGGCTTCACAGAGGCGAGTAAGCAGTGTAACGCTGCTCTTTAACATCATATCCAGAGTTTATTGGCAGATCATGTTTTGATTGTGTTCTCTTGAGATAAGTTTAATCAAAACCCCTCAACTGCAGTTGGATTCATGTTACCTGGAATGCACAATAAAACATGATTTTCACATTGTTTGAAATAAATCTCACATAACCTCATCAAGGCTAAAAATGCTCCAGTGTGACAATTTCCCCCCTCCGTTTCTCACTACTGCCATACAAACAAAATATTGTCCAGTCATTATATATCAGGGAAGTGTTTTTCCATATTTGAATTCTGTGCTCGTATCGTCATGAAAATAATGTCACGTAGCAGATTTGGTAAAGTAGAATGAGCTGTGCACTGTTGGGAATGAAGCTGATGTTCACAGGTCGAGCAGCTTTACTCCATCACATACCAACAGAGGATTTATTGAAGGCCCTGAGCAAATGCAAATGATAGTCATTGAGTGGCATTCTTCAGCACACACACACACACACACACACACACGGCTTCAGGCGCCGCTCGCTGTTGACAAATGACTTCCTCTGGAAAAACACCGAGAGAAGTCTTTCATGTTAAAGTGTCACACCTCATGATTCTAGCAACTATTTCCACACATGATTCTGTGCTATAACACCAGCCTGCAGACATCTTTAAGATCTCATGTCTCTTCTTCAGTTCCTCAATCTCATCTCAAATGGACAATCGTGGTGACAAACCTTCCATGTTGTCAGGAGCCGGGACATCATCATTTCTGTCAGAATGTACCTGTAATAAAGACTGAAGGAGCTGTTATTCCACAGGTTAGATGAAGAACGTCACGTCCATTGAAATTCATTATATGGAAACCTGAGAACACCAAACCTTTCTGATATCACGATGCTTGAAATCTGTGATCAAATTGTTTGAATCTTTGATCGTTTTCTCTGATCGTTGTTCAGGTACGTCAAGCCTTAAGCTATTCCTTCTAATAGTACTAAAATGATTCACTTTATCCGTGGAATCAGACCTTGTTTTTTACACAGAAGTACATTTTGACAGAAATGTGGTTTTCCCAGTCGCTGCTTAGAACTGATATTCCAACATCAGAAGAGTCCATTTGCCACAAGTCAAGTTTATATGAACGTAAACATTACTCATTCTATACAGTTGTCCGCACGTCTGATCATCATCTTTACCATCTGAGACGAGAGGACTTACGGTCAGTTGAAAGAGCAATAAAACATCACGTCAAGAGTAATTCATCTCATAGGACTGTGATGCTGAAGATAATCGTTTGAAGGTTTTGACCGTCAGATGGTACTGAAGTCACTGGATTGACGTGATCAGTTATCGTGCACTGCAGTATAAAATCAACCGGAGAGCGCGGGAACAGCGTCTCAGGGCTTTACAGATGAGCTGGATAATGGCAGGTTCTCATTGGGTTAATAACGTCATCATGTGACTCTCTTTGTCCTGCAGGTGTTCAGAGACATCAATCACAGGAGATCTCCGGCTTTTACCCGCTGCCTCAGGGTCAGATCACTCCACCCATGAACTGGTAAGAGCTTCAGTTCAACAGCACAACACTCTCATTACAAACACCTCACTCACACCGACTGGAGGAATACTGATCTGTAGCGCTCATGGACTGAAGCTTTCATTCTTTCCATAGCTCTCTCGTCAGGTCTTTGTGTTATCGCTTGTGTGTGTTCACAGAAGTGTACATGAGGACAAACGCACGGGAGCAGACTTTTGTATGACGTTAGTAGGAAAGAACCATTACAATCATTATGGAGAATATTTAAGCACAAGCTGTGATTGTATTTCAGAGAGAGTGTGTGATGCTCATGGAGAGATCAGTTCTTCCTTCTCACTAACGTTTAGAGTCGTGTGAGCATGTGAAACTGGCAGAGAATGATGTCATCAGGTCGGGGCCCTAAATTGGATTTTATAAAACGCTGCGTTCTGGTCCTTGATTCTGATTGGCCGAGCCAAGTTCGAATATCCTGATTTATAAGTGCTGACCTAAATATCACTTTATTTACTTTTTTCGATGAAACCTTGCTACGCATGTGGAATAAGTGTTTTATAAAAGCGATAAGCCGTAATGCCTGATGTGGCGCTAAGCACTTTTTTCCACGTCAAAGAATGTTTTTATAAATATGAACATTGGTGTCATTCATTGAGAAAGCCTTCAGTTCCTGACGTCTGTAGGGTGACCGGAGGTTTGATCACGTGTTTAACCGTCTTCCCCTCCTCGTTCATTCTCACGCCGGACCCGCAGGTCCAATCAGCCCGTCTATCCTCTTCCCTCCTGCGGTTTCCGGCAGTCTTTCTCCTCCAGTCTCCAGACCGGCTCATCTTACCCCAGGTAGAGTATCAGAGCGTCACGGCTGACCGCTTCGCCTTACACGTGCGTGTGTGTGTGTGTGTGTGTGTGTGTGTGCGGACGTTCTGCCCAGCGCTTCTGCCGTGTGTCTGTCACAGCTGATTTCACTTCCTGTTCCTGTCAGAACCGCTACTATTCTTTCTGCTTGTACAGCGAAACAATCTGAAACGGTGTCTTGTGAAGGGATGGTGCTATATTTGAATGCTGATGAAGGCTGATGTTAGTGATCATATTCTCATGTGTTTATATGGCTTTTAAAAGCACAAACATCACCATCAGAGTTCTCTAAAGGACTCCCAAGTTCATATTTTCAGCTTATGCAATGACACTGAAACGTTCTCTGGCACGTGAGGACAACGAAAGTCAAAGTTTCTGATGCCATGTCATATTTAAATGTAGTGCTCGGCTCTTCACACTTAAACACAATCCATCCTTAAATAAGCTCAAAGCACCAACAGAAGACAGAAGAGATGGATTACTTGAATGCTTCTGAGCTTTGAAACCCCGTATCAGAAGACGACATTTCTTCTAAAACTGTATTTGTGTTCAGTTGCGAGGAAATGAAGGATGAGAGCTTGGCTAAACTATTCCTTTATTATGGCGGCTTGTTTGAAACTCTTGTAAATGATTTGTGTCCCGTGTGATGATGCTGAAGCTCTGCTCATTGCTCTCGGCTCTGGATTTGGTTCTCTCAGCACATCGCTGTGGTTTTTCCCATCAGACATCAGTTCTATGATCAGTTCCTTTGTTACTCAAAACCCGAATTAAACCAACAAATGATGTTCATACGCTTACGAGGAGTAATACATCCAAGCTGTGGAAATGAAGCTCAACAGACGACGCACATCTTTGTTTCGTTCTTCTCCTGTGAAGGACACAAAACCGAATCTCCAGCTGGAGTGTCCGGCTCCCGGAGAGAACCCCTGACATACAGTAATAATCCCCATTTCTGGACAACGTGAGCTTGTTGAGCTTTAAGGATTAGTGCTGCTAAGAGCATTGTCATGAAGGGGATGGCTTGTTTGTTTGCTTTGACGTGTTTAAGATAATGTGTAAGTTTATTATGGCTCTGTGTTTGGCGTGCTTCAGCTCTGCAGCGCCACCTGGTGCTCACACCACACGAGAACACCAGAGCTTCATTCATGTACTGGGTTCACAATGCCCTCACATTTCATTTAACGTGTGTTTGTGTCTGTGTCATGTATGTACTTGTAATAACTCTGTGTGTGTGTGTGTGCAGGTTTTCTCATTCGCTGATGCTTCAGTCGGGCATGCACCCCACAGGCATCCCACACCCCGCCATAGTGCCCCCTTCAGGCAAACAGGAGCACGACCATTTCAACCGGAGCATGTATCTGTGAGTTTGTCTCTTATAACACAAACATAAAAACTTGATTTCTTCAATATCAAAGTGAAAGCACAACAACGTTTATTCCTTCTGAGGCTGTTGCAGGGATTTCATGTTAGACGAGACATTATGATAACAGTGCATCCGTCACTTGTGGAATCAGTTCTGACATTTAATATTGTATTTTGGTATGACCTCCAACGTCCAGACCTTTCTAACACGACGGTAAAAAGGAAAGCCCTTCGTGACTCTTTTCGCTTCCTTCCATCAGGTTGCCAGTTCAGAATTCCTCAGGCTAGGAAGAAAGTTTACAGGAACACTTTTATTCCCAATGCTGTGAATAAACAACAGAAATCTGAAATCCAACAGTAGTATTCACATTTATATGTAAATGACAGTTGTCTGTTTTAGAACGATGGTTCTGTTCTTCTTATATTGTGTGTTTTTGATATACACCAGTGATGGATATACCACCTTCAGTGATGGACTATAAAGTTTTCTGAATCTGAAGGTTAATGTGTTAACATCATAGCTCAGAGAAGTTGGTCTTCTGCTCCTGTTCATCTCATGACTTTCTAGTTTGAGGGATTATTGAATCTGGACTTGAGGAACACCAGGGGCCAGTTGCATAAACATAGCGTCTTAACAGACTAGCAATTACTTAAGACAGATCAGTCTTACTTTTCTTATTTTTCTTCAATATCCGCCTCTTGCAGAATGATATTTGGTGACTAACTTGTAAGACTAGTCTAAGCAGTTTCTGCCTCCGGCCCCAGGATAAGCAAGAGATTGGAGTAAAAGTCATTCCATTCAAATTCATTTTTCTATAGTCTTGCAAAGCAGCCGTACAGAAAACTGAGAATGAAGTATTTTCATGTAACGATTGGATTGGTTGTCAAATGAATGACATATTTGATTGAGTATTGAGTAGTTATGTGATGTTTGTATGTTCAGAAAGCATCATCCGGAAGGAAAGCGCGAGAAGGAGCCCAAGAAGACGGTAATAAAGAAACCGCTGAACGCCTTCATGCTGTACATGAAAGAGATGAGAGCCAAAGTCATCGCAGAGTGCACGCTGAAGGAAAGCGCCGCTATCAACCAGATCCTCGGCCGACGGGTCAGTCCAAACCATTTTACTCTGTCGTCTGAATTTACACATAACACCATGATACTGTCAATTCAGTAACTTGAATAGTGAATAGATGTTTTTTCATAGCATTTGACGACTGGCGGAGAGCTGTCATTCACACATTGTGTTATGTTTTGTTGTGCATAACAGTGGCACGCTCTGACCCGTGAGGAACAGGCGAAATACTACGAACTGGCCCGGAAAGAGCGACAGCTCCACATGCAGCTCTATCCCAGCTGGTCAGCCCGAGACAACTACGTAAGAGCTGTGTTAAATCTACCGATGAATGTAGCTTGAGGAAAGGCCTTATCCAGATAAAGCAAACATACATTGATGTGTACGCACAGAGAGGAATAAAAACTTCACCTACATTCAAAATCGTCACCGACATGTCAACAGGAAACACGGTTACAACCCACACGAGAGATATTAACAGCAACACATACGTCGTGTATTTGGGAAAGCAGTGGGTGGAAGACACCTGTGACATCGCACACACTCACTCCTTAAGAACATTTACTGAATAAGCTGTATTTTAGCACTTATCCACTCTTCATATATACAGGTAAAATCTAAAATTCTAAAAGGCATGCACATCCCACAAACCAAAGGCTAAATAGAAGATAAACGATCAAAATGTCTGCACATTGATATATAACTGTACTTCAACCGTCTTCATAAGTGTTAAATGTGACAATATCCTGAATATTGTCACGATTTTTGTGGTCATCATGTTTCAACTGTCAAGTCAACTTTATTTATAAGGAAAGTAAGAACAAAAACGTGAATATATGCACTCCCATTTCACATACCACACAAACAAATATAGTTATATATGGCACACACACACCAACACATGCAACACATACAGACTAAAATTCCTATATGGAGTAGAAAATAAGTTACAAAGAATGTTACATTTAAAGTGATATTAATAAATACAAAACTATTACAATTCTAAAGCTGCCTCCGGCCCCAGGATAAGCAAGAGATTGGAGTAAAAGTCATTCCATTTAAATTCATTTTTCTATAGTCTTGCAAAGCAGCCGTACAGAAAACTGAGAATGAAGTATTTTCATGTAAGACTATAACACATACAGTATTTATGTCAGCATAAATACAGTGTATATATATATATAAATATATATATATGTATATATATATATATACATATACAGTATACCTCCTAGAGGTAGCATGTACAGTGCAAAGAGCAGAGGCCCTAAGACTGAGCCCTGTGGCACGCCGTACTGGACTAGGGATTTGCGTGACACCTCATTGTTTATTGCTATAAACTGAAAGGTATGAACGATCCCTTTTAATGCTATTCCACTAACGCAGACACACATAGTCTATGTAAAAGTATGCAGTGGTCAATGGTGTCGAATGTGGCACTTTCTCTATTAGCACAAGTAATGAATTGCAGCCTTGGTCAGACGCCAAAAGCAAATAATTAGTTACTCTCATCAGAGCACCCTCTGTACTGTGATGTGCTCTAATCCAAACTCATGGATATAATTCATGGATGTCCTTACTTTGGAGGAAAGAACATTGCTGTGAAGAAACAACCTTTTCAAGTACTTAAGAAATGAAAGGTAGATTCGATATAGGTCTGTAGTTAGCTAAGTCCCTAAGGTCAAGTTGAGTTTTTTTGACAAGGGGCCTAAAACAGCCATCTTATATGCTTTAGGGACATGTCCTAATGACAGAGATGAGTTAATAATGCTAAGCAGAGGATCTATAATTAGAGGGAGCATCTCCTTCAATAAATTGGTAGGTATTGTCACAAACTGGCTTGGACAGAACCCAGATGCAGGCAGATGAGGGGTTAAATAAAACAAACTTTATTTAAGTGAAAAACCCACAACGGGGAAAAAATGCGCAAACAAACACTTCCCACGAGGGAGACAAAACAAGGTCTTTAGAAAAGAGAAATAATAAGTTCACAAACTGTAAACAGGAACCAGGGTAATCCAACGATGCGAGAAACAGGGGATACTACCGTGAGCGCAAGACATCAGTGTTGAGAACAAACACAAACAATGCACCGACACTGAACAGAGGGAAACTGGGACTATATAAAGGGAGACTATATAATGTCCAACATCCGAAGATGCTGAAGATTTATTTTTGTAGTGATGCATTGAAATGAATGATACCGAAAACGCACAATGCCGAAAACCAAAAAATGACTGTAAATACTTTTTGTACAATTGTACTAATTACACAAACTAAAACCACAAGAATTCAAAAGAACATTTAAAACAATTCTAAATATATTATTCTTACTTTATCATTGCAAAAAATCTAATATCACTTTTTTTACAATCATCTATTTTTAGAATAGTAGTCAAGTTACAGTCAAACTCTGAAGCTCCTGCTAATACAAGAAGTTTAAATGTGGTGCACAATCATTTTAATGAAAATAAATCAGAGGGGCAGTGTCTCAGTTCATATAAATAGGCTTAAATGACCTTCAGTGATATCAGCACATGCCAGATAGTCCATGTGAGCTACATCATCAGTTACTTCACATCTATATGCGAAGAGTCTGTTGCGTTTAAAGCTAATCGGCTTTGTCAATGCACAGAGCTTGCATCATTGTCATTTTCTGTCTGCTAGTTTTGAGCTTTTATTGTTATATTTATTAGTTTTAGCCTTTGTTATGGTGCGTTTACGTGATCATCGCTTGATAACAGCGAGAATGAGCGTGAGCACTGAAGGGAGAGGTATTTCCAGATAGGGTTAGGGTTAGATATTTCAGCCTATTTTTGGCAGCCTAATTTTTGGTGCATCACTAGTTGTTTGTTAATTTAGCCATTTTGTGTTTCCCAAAGTGTGTATTTAGACCTGTTTGGCATGTGATATGAGAATATTCACCTTCACATGTAGCCAAATGAGCATGTAACAATATGTAAACAGGGTCATCATTCATTCTTTTGGTAACCTACAAGGGTGTCGATTTGATATATCAAGTTAACACTACATTTTCCCTACTAATAATTTCGACCAAACAATTAATCTACACACATATATATATATATATATATATAGCAGTGCTTTGGGAGCGAGCAGCTGAGCTGACTGTACCACAAGTCGAGTATAGCAATTGCAAGTTCACATTACGTTACTTTAAATATATTCACAGGCAAAGCTCTTCAAAAACAGATCATCTGTCTCTTACATATGTGCAATGTTAGCATAAAACATGACGTGTTTATGCAGTGTTAACTGTTTCTCTGAAGGCTGTGAGGGTGCAGTCAGTGGAGGAAGGAGGATTGACGGTGTGATATGATCGCCACCTCCGCTCACACAAGCACTATGCAAAATCATATAGACAAAACAACCACATCTCTTTACTAAAAGATACTACAGTTAAGAAAACAAAGCATATTTTTTGTGCAATGACTGCCTGTCAGTTGAATTTGTGACAAAATCTGGTCTCGTACTCGTGAACCCAGTCTCGTGTCTCATCTCGTCTCGTGGGATAAGTGTCTCCTCACACCCCTACACATAACTAGTTGAATATCATGACAATCGACTGTTTCATGGCCTTTAAAAGGTAAAAATGCTATGATCACAATTATGTTTTCGTCTAAATGTTAGTTGTTAGTTATTAATAGGTTATGTTTAGGTCAAACAAAATGTTTATCATGAACGTGATATAAATGTAAAACAAACCAAAGTAAGCCACTTCAACTTTTGCTTAATTGCTTTTTCTTATGGCATTTGTAATCATTACGGTAAGCAATCACTATGTAAGCCTTAACTGTGTTCATATGGAATGCATGAATGCGTTATTTTGTCAGGTCAGCTAACAGAAAGCAATCCTGTCATGTTGTGGAGGAGGCAGGGTCACAGATGAGGTCAAACAATGACATCGTAGCATGTTAGTTGCACAATTCAGTACTGTGACAAATGTTCGGTTGAGAATCTACAGTATAGTTTCTCAGTGTGTGTTTAAAATGAGAGCTTTGAATTGTTCAGATGCCTTGCACAACCAACTGTGTCATTTTATCAGGTGGCAGAAGCAGCCTTGCCAAACTGTAGCCAAGGTGGAGAGACAGAGGCAGGGTCAAAGGTGATTAGGCTTTTAAAACATGATTATGTTCTTTGTTGTGCATAATATTCAAGTTATAATAAGGTTGCACTGTTAAAGTGGTCTTTAAAGCACTCAGTCTTACATACAGCAGTTTTAACAATGTAGGCATAAATATGTATGTATAGAAGTCGTTTTTATCCAGACGAACATACAG
Source organism: Barbatula barbatula (assembly GCA_037178815.1). Taxonomy (NCBI): domain Eukaryota; kingdom Metazoa; phylum Chordata; class Actinopteri; order Cypriniformes; family Nemacheilidae; genus Barbatula; species Barbatula barbatula. The sequence continues at coordinate 18,380,758 of CM074097.1, forward strand.
TAGTTAATGCTGAGTGGCTAGTTGTATATTCTGGCGTATTTCTGAGGAAACTGATCCTGCTGTAGACAGTGTAGCAATAAGAGTGACAACAACATCGAAGAACAGTGTAGAAAACTATAGAAAGTATTGTTAAAGTATTATATTGTTTAAATAAGTCAAGTAAACGGCGCTAAACGTTAGTGACAATGCGGCTCTGCGCACCAATTTTATGTCAAAATCAAACGTACGCCCTTGGCAACCTAATTGGTTACCAAGGCTGTTTGGTTTACAGTTAGATAGGAACAAACTCCCTTGTAGAGGAAAAACATGAATGCTAACGTATTAACATCAATACTAAATGTGATGTCATACTCGCAGGGTAAAAAGAAGAGGAGGAAACGTGACAAACAACATGACCCCAGCACAGGTACATGTTCTTTCTTATTATAAGTCCAATATCACTCTATTATTTCTCTTCTTCATTGTGTTCTCTGTCGTTTACCAAAACCTGTTGAATTTCTTGAAGAAACAATGACAAACACATGACATTAGCAGTGTCACATCAGCTCTTAACATATCTGACACAAGCGCACGTATAAAACAACAATCATCACCTTGTACTTCCAAGACAATAACATACATGATGATACATCACACATAAAATGACTATATTCATAAACAATAATGGTGAAAATATAATGAAAATCATTTGATTATTTCTGACACATTGATTTGAGTTGAGTTTGAGATGTCAGGTGTCTAGAAGTAAATATGGCATTGGTGTTTTTAGGCCTGTTACGTTTGTTAACGTTGATCTGGAGATTTTTAACTGAATCTCTGATAGATTGGATTTCCCATGATGCATCACTGTCTGCTTTGTTAGGTGCTCTGGCTTGATTTCTCTTCGTCTATGGTTGGCTTTAACTCTCTGACCTCATGCTCTCTCTCTCTCTCTCTCGATCTGCCTCTGCTTCTTTCTCTTTTTCTCCTTGTGCACGCATGTCACATTTCGCTCAGACCCCGGCTCGCCAAAGAAATGTCGCGCTCGCTTTGGCCTCAACCAACAGACGGACTGGTGCGGCCCCTGCAGGTGTGTACCACTGTCCCGTCTGTCTGTCTGTGCTCTGCTCTGCATGAATCTGTCACTCTGCATGAACACGAGTGCTTCCAAATCCACTTCGCTGTGTTTCCTTTACCCATTCAGTGTAAAAACTCTGCTAATACTGCTCACAGTCATCCAGCACAACTCATACATGTCATGTGCTGTCAATCAACCCTTCAGCTCTTCTTAACTCAAGTTAATGGGATACTTCAGCCAAAAAAGAAAATTCTCTCATCATTTACGCTCCTTCAAGTTGTTCCACATCTGTGTGAATGTGTTTAATCTGATGAAAATAGAGAAAGATATTTGGAAGAATGCTTATAACCAGTCAGATTTTTGACCACATTGACTCCCATAGTAGGAAAAATGACTTACTGTACTAAATGATTTACCGCTGAACACAAAACAAGAGATTTTGAAGAATGTGGGGCACTTTAGACCACTATTGTCATTTTTCCCACTATGGTACTCAATGATGGTAAAGAACAAGACATTTCTACAGGTTTGGAATAACTCGAGTAATTCATGACAGAAATATCATTTTTCGTGAACAATCCCTTTAATTACCAATCTTAACTCATTGTTAAAATGTGAATAATAAAGTACACTGTATAATACACATTGTGCTATGAATGAGCATGGAGTTTGATGTGTTTTGTTGTACCACACAGTTTTTTCTCATTTGGGAAAGGGATATGTCTTCTGCTTTTAAAGGTTTATCTCCATTGTATTATTTGCATTTCTTTCACGGCACTCTGGAATAATTTTTCAATCGAAGTATATTTAATTTAGGTATATTATTATTTTAAATATTGTTATCAGGACTGGGAACCTTAAATTACAATTTATCACAACAATTTTGCTAAAACGTGCAGATTAATTCGTTCATGGATTAATCAGCAGTCACCCAGTGAGTAAACCAGTGGCAAGGAACCAAAACTCCAATATAGATGTACGTGTAAAAGAGTGGAGAAAAATAAAGCCTTGGGAGAGGCCAGACTCAGCCGAGAGAGCCAGTTCTCCTCTGACATATTAAAGTAGCACTGCTGCAACTACAGAGAGAACAATGGGAGATTCGACGGGAATATTTAGCCGGGCTGGTACGTGAAATGAGGAGTGGGGATAGAAAAAAAGAGATATTTTGGTCTGTCCAATACTATTGTGGTTCTGGATGATACTATTCTTATCACTTTTGTGAGTTCTTCCTGTCCGATTGCAGTGAATAACTGAAGCTGTTTACGTAGGGTTTTGTTACTAAGTGTATTAGTGAATGCTTCATTGGCCGGTCTCACAGCAGAAATATTTTCTCTAATGATCAAAATTTTATTAGAGAAGTTTATAAAATCATTGCTACTGTGCTGTAATATAACATCTCAATCAGTTGAGGATCTGCTTTTTGTCAGTTTCACTTTTTCAGCCAATCAGAATTAAGTATTACAGAGTGCTGTGTATTAAATGCAAATAATATAATGAAGGTACGTTTTTAAAGGCAGAACTCATTTCCCTATCCCATATGAAAACAAACTGTGTGGTATTCTGTGCTTAACGCAAACTGAGCGATATGTGGTATGCTCAAAACTACCCTCATCCCTTACTTAGCATCACTTAGACTCTATCAGAACTACCGTGAGGACGAGTTAACCGTAGGATGCACTGTAAGTCTCTCTGGACTTGTCTCACATCTCTGGATGTGGACACATCATCCCCATCACACAGCTCTCGCTCTACGTAGAACAAAGCAGCAGTGATTTCCAGGTCCGTCTGTGTAAAGCCCTGCTAACTGATGCCATCCACACCCACACATCTCTCTCTCACACACATCGCAGTCGCTCAAGCGCCATTTCAACGTAAACTCTGACATTTACTGCCGCTCGTCTCATAGGAACACTTTGATGCGGCTGAGAGACTTTGTGTTCTTTCAGAAGTGAGAGTTGAGAATTTCAGCTGCGGCTCTTTATTTCCAGGCCCTCCTGATAGGTTTGACACCGTGGTTTCAAGATAAAACATGTGCTCTCACTTTTTAACGTAACGTAAATTAGCAAACAGAACCATCGCATAAACCCAAGGTAAAAAGAAATGTCATCCTATTCAGAGAAATGTTATTCACCTAAAAACGGCATCATGTCATATCAAACCTGTCTTTCCTCTGTAGAACACAAACATATGTGAACAGTCCTCCAGCGGTTTGTTTCTTATGACATGTCCAAAACAGACAGACAGTCAGTCAGACTAACAAAGACGTTACACCTATCAGCCAATTCTCTGTGACTTTCCATCCGAGCCCAGTTCAGCTGAAATGAATGTATTTATTTATTTGTCAAGTAGTGGTGTATTAATTGGTTTAATGTACCAAGTCAGCCTGTCATTGTCGCAAAATGAAGCGCCACTGATCACCTGTCTGGTGGATTTTGCTTCTTGTGTGTTGCTCTCTTGATTTTCTGTCATTGTTGTAAACACATTTGTGACATTTCACATCCACGCTTTATTCACAGATAACTCTCTTGACTGTTCCTAGGAGGAAAAAGAAGTGCATTCGATACCTTCAAAGAGGACTCTGCGCCAGCCCCCATTCTTCCGATGGAAGCGCTATAGACTCCCCCCTTCAGCTGCCTCTCCCCCACGCTGCTCCTCCTCTTGCCCCACCTCCCCAGTCAGCAATAACCCCTCCCACCCAGCCAGACTCTCACTCGACATCAACAGAGTTAAAACAGAAAACACGAGACATCAGTCACAATGAATGACATCCAGACGGACGCTTCAATCACGTCTCGAAAAAACGCTCCATCCTTCAGCATGTCGCCTATAAAATTGAAAGCCATCTGTGGGTGACCCATCTGACATTAAAAAACGTGATTTTCTAAAGAGCTTGATCTTAGACAGAGTGCGCCTGGGTCAAACTTTATTAAAACCAAAAGAAAAAAAACAATGTTGAAGTTTGTACACTCTTATCCCGATGCAGAGTGAGATGAATCTAGTTTGTTCTTGTCTATCTGTTGATTTGGGTTGAAAATGTTTGCTGATTGGGATGACATCACTGGACTGTGAGGAGGATAATCGTCATGTCTTTACATCAATGCAATCATTGTCAGTTCTCATAAGTGTTGTAAAATGTCATCTTTTATAGATACAAAACTTTTATATGTTCTTTTGTAAAAGAAAAGAAATGCATTCCTTTGCTATTCATACAAGTGCCATTTGATATCTATTGTTGTGTAGATGTGTTTTAGTCATGCATTCAAACAGTGCCATACGAAACAATGTTTATCTAGAAATCATCCAGGATTCCCTCAGGTCTGTTCTCAAAGAGCAGCGGCATCTACAGTGTTCACGAACATATGCCACTCCATCTCATCTTTTTGCTTTTTATGTGATCATCATTGTTTAATAAATATTTTGAAAAAATCTTATCAAGAGTTTTTTCAAGGATCAGGGCCCAGTTCTGATGGTTATTGGATTTGTGACACTGGACTTTGGTAACGTTTGCTTGGAACAGATTGTTATTAAATACGTACAGTATGAATTTGGCAATGAACAAGGTCTTGATTTTCCACAGATGAAACAGAAGTAATATTAAAAGTAAGTAATTTAAAATGATTTTGCCTTATTTCAGACAAAAAAAAAGTTAGATGAGGATAACCGGAGAGCACTCTCTCAGCACACTTTGTTTTCTTTTAAGATGATTAAATATTGATTATTGTCCTGGGGTCATGAGTGACCTCATAACTCTACATGTGCATCTGTATCTTTATATATATATATTTTGACGGTTCACAAGCCAATAATCCTGAAATCACTGAACAACAAAACAAAAACAAGCTTTAGACATTCACAAAGTCCCACAATAATCCTGCTTTATTCGTTTTGGAATTAAAACTTTAAAATTTGGGATTAATAACTCTAATTGGCGTTTTACGAGTTGAACTTTCAATCTCATACAATGAGGCAAAGGAAATGACATGACAGAGTACACAAGCACTTCCAGTTCACTAGATAACTCTCAAACGTCTCGCCGCTTTTGACATTTCCAATACTCGCCCATCAACAACACAAATAAGGCGGTTTATAAAATTTCCCTCAAGGCAAGCTCATATCCAAAAACGACAAAGAAATCTACTGTTCACTCTGCTGATAACAAAAAACAGCAAAATAAAATACACAATGGATTACAGTGGTCACAAAAGGGAGTTTGTATCTACAAGAATAAAGGTTTACTCATTCCAGAGAAGAAGGAAAATACAAATAGAAAGAAAGAGCTTTTGAACCACACAAGCCATGGAAATGGTCATGCCAGCAAAACAGGTGTGTGACTTATGTTTATTTGTGTTGAATCTTAACAAATATGAACAGCGCAGTGCAATTTTTATCCATTTTCTTTGTTTGTTTGCAACAATCCGTAGTGTTAGGATGTCAGGGCCTTCATTTCTCTTCACACCACTGGTTCTCCTTGCGTACCTGCAGCAAACACACAACGCTCTGGTGAATGAAAGCACGTGACCTGAAACGTGTAGCAGTGAGACGGAAGAACGAGCGCTCGCTTTACCTGGGCTTCCTCTTCCTCTGTGAAATCATTTTTGATATTGAAAGTCTTTCTGATCTCCTCTGGGGTTTTGCCTTTGATCATATTTGCAACTGTCTTGCAAGTAACATCTAGCAAACCTTTGATGTCCAAATAATTTGCAGCCTAAACAAAAGAAAAAGAGATGAAAGTGAGCACACGGACGGACCGACGCACGCACGCATGTGCTCGATGAGGCCATTACAAAGACTGCAAATGAAGCAGCGCTGCTTCTCGCCTTTGATTTCATGAAAGATGACCAACGCAGTGAAGTACTAAAAACTTTGTGGCACTGTGACATAATGCATTTAGATTTTAAGAAGAGGACGGATACATGTACTTCTATTAGGGGCACATAGGGATGTATGCGGATCTTCACATCAAATGAATTGCGGGCGAGTTTACTAAACCTTTTCAAACCTAATCCTAGACAAAAGGATGGGCCCGGAGGATCAGCGTTAAACAGGATTAGTCAAACTATTGTAACTTCTTCTTCCTTCTAAAGTGATGAAGTAGTGTTCCAGCCGTAAGTGTGACAGTGTTGTGAGCGTTACACACCAGAATAAGTTCAAAGAGGGTGCCCTGGTCTACTTTGAGGAACTCCTGGTCCCACACCGGGATGTCATCTGTTCTCTTCTCTTTATTTTCATCATCTTCAGGGGGAGGAGGGTCATCTTTATGGTGGGTGCACCACTGAATTACCTGTCAGCATATCAAACACATCATAAGGTTGTTTATGGCAGAGGACATTTCGGTTTAAAGAGAAGTTAGTTTAACCAGTGGACAGAATGATTCTATACCAGACACACACACACACGGTGATCATAGAAATAAAACCTTTTTTCATGTCAACAACTAAAACCTAAGAACTGGAATGCACAGACTATAAAGGCAGAAAAACAGATCTAAACATAATGCAGAATTGTTGACACGTCTTGCTTTTATTTGCAAATCTAGTTCTTAACCCACCCTATGAAGCTCATATTCACATCTTGAACAATACAGACTATAAACTGAAAGATGATGTGTTCAAATGTTTGACCTTTTTGAGGATCGCTGCATTAACATTGGGCAGAGGAACTGGATCATCATCTCCTTCATCATCCATCCCTAAATCTGATGGGAAGACTGGTGTTAAACACATCATCATCATCATCATCATCATCATCATCAGAAAAACACAACAGCTCGTGTTACCTTCAAGCATGGTTTTAATAGTGACAGACTGCTTGGCGATTTCCACATCCACCTCAAACATCTCCCCGTCAGAGCTCTGCAGTTTAATAGTCGGCATCTACACACACACGCGCGACACATGAATGTGCTCACTGTGAGAATCACGTGTAATAATCACTTATATCAGCTTCAATATGAAAACACACGTCACTGCTGTTTACACAGAGAAATAAATAAAACTACTATAAACTCTATTGTTTCTAATAACTGTACAGATAAATTAAAACATAATAAGATATGATAGCAAACAGAAGCTGTTTGTGATGCTAGGCTAATGTTAGCAGCGCGGCTAAAGCCTCTCATGGCAACCGCTGTGTATTTAACATCTCACGTCACAAAAACACTATTAAAACATCACAACCTCAAACACACTTGACCACATTAAACACGGATCAACATCCATGTGAAATATGACATGCCGTCCTTACCGTGACTGTGACCGTAAACACGACGATAAAGCTGAACGTCAACAGGCCGAATAGATTCACTCTGATCACTGCGTGCTCGTGCACTGCGTGCGTGCGTGCGCGCGTGCGCGTCACTAATCCGAAGACTAGTAAACAGTCTACTAGTTTATTTAATTGAAAAAACTATAAACATCTGTACGTTATACACAGTATGTAAAACATGTGATTAGCACCTAATAAGATATGAAATCAATGTTAGTATTATAATAAAATATTTTCGAAAAATGATTATAAATGTATGTCAGTACTAAAATCCAAATAATATGACCGCTTTAAATGTTGTTTATTATGATAGTGATAGGGTAAGTTTATGCAGAGAGCAGTCAATCAAAACAACACACAACTAGAACTAGATGAGCTCGAGCTGAGCAGACCACCGACCGGACCGCGTGACGTCACGCCAGACCGGACCGCGCCTCTACGCTTGTTTTAGCAATCTTCTGACAGTGAGGTATTATTAATGTCAATGACGTTATATATTAGTTGATAAATCGTTGAGACCAGAGTCATTCATTATCCCCAACAGTGAACATTCGATGAACTTTAGGCGGCGTTCAAATACCCCACTTATACGCACTTGACCACTTGACTTGACTACTTTCATGACGTATTTCCTGTTTTTGGCCCAAGTGTTCTAGTGGGCGTGAAGATCCCAAAAGAGCGTGCAGTATTTCCAGCCCGACGAGACGAGACACACTTAGCAAGTGCAAACATGTTATTAATGTGATGTTTCTAGTTTTACAAAATACATCACTCACTAATTTTCACCAATAAAATGTGCCACACGTTACGTATATATTATATAGTATTATTATATATTATTTTGACAGCGCTTTATTTGTCTGGTATCAAAGCAGCTGTACCCAAAAAGGCAAAAACCAAAGAAAAACACATGTTAGCCAAACATCGAATAAATAAAGATAAAACCTTAAAAAGTAGTTGGAAAGGTTTCCGCAACATCTCGCGAGACCCGAGCAAAAAGTGTCATGATTAGAGGCTTGTTCGAGATGCGCCTGTAATGTAGGCGGCTGCAGTAAGGGGAGGAGTCAGAAAAGCCCTTTGAAGTCGGACACTTTCTGAATCTCGCTGCAAACGTGAATAATTGAGGAGATCGCGGTCGACATGTGATGTATACTTTTCTCCTTTGTTATGTTCCTGTTCCAAGCATCAATAAAAAAATGAAATAAAAAAAATATATATGTATGCGTGCATGTATATTTTTGATGGATTGATTTATTAATTCACACAAATTACAACAAGAATTCTAATGAAGATAAATATCAAATAAACGTCACTAGGCGTGTTTTGTTTTTGTTTAGTTTGCATGTAAATATAAATAAACAGATGCGTAATCTAATTCTTAGAATGAAGAGAAAATGTATCAGTTGACATGAAGCTGTGTCGTCAGTCAGTCGTTTCCCATCATGCTTTTGAGTAGCGCAGTCGGAGGAGAGCAACTGCGCTCGACTGCTCAATCCGACACAGCCGCAACTCGGACACTATGACTAACCGGCATGCATCTCGCGGTGATCTCCGGTGATCGGTTCTGCGCAGATTTTGCTCATCTCAAACAAGCCTAGTAATATCCAGAGCATGATGCATTTTGGGATACACTGAGCCCTGAATGCAGCTCGGCAGCGCTTTTGCACATAGTTAAGGGCACCGCACTTTACGGATTTAAGACATTGGACAGACTTCCGCTTTTACTTTCTGTCGCGTGCACGCGCTCTCAAGTGGCCAAGTATTTCTTATTTTATTTATTTAATCGATTAAAAATCAGATGAAATATCATGATAGGGGAAGATACAAACAATATTAAGTGCACAAGCTCGTACAATTATTATTTCCTTTGGATTCTTTGAGGTCATTATGGATTCACAATAAGTTTGACTTTATTTTCAAATACCAAAAATATGGTTTCTTTCCTAAATATTTACATCATGAATGTGAAATTTGGCCATTAGAATAACACAATAAGAAAATGTGTGTCTGTTTATCTTTACAAGTCACACTAGTATCTAAAAGGACATCTTTCCCAAATCTTGCTCAAAAAACAATCGCAAATTCTTACGGCTGTATGTGAATTTTATATTTTGATTGGTTAACAAAAGGCCATCTGAGTTAAACAATTGATCCAACAAAAGAATATTAATTCTAAACCAATTTTCAAAGAAAATAGACTGTTTGTAGAATGTCCTTATTATTCCATATAAACTATTGCTGAGATGAAAGATTGTGTCTGTAGATTAAACGCATCCTCTGAAAGCCTGAAGATGAAAAGACGAAAGTTTCATATGAATTTTGCTAATATCTCAATTACAAACAAGAAAGAAAGTTATGCCACCACATGTAGATAAAACATGTGTAGGAATAATATTCCAGATAGAAATTGGATATTGAAATGAATTTGAAATTGTCTAATCCAGTTGATTTTAAATGAATCATTTAATATAGTAAATTCCAGAAAGTTGAGACCAACATTTTCATATGTGTTCATTAAAACTGTTTATCTCATATAATGTATCCTAATGTATAATGTATCAATTTCTCTCAAAATCCCATCATCCACATGAAGAGCCGTTGCTGTGTAAGTGAGGCTGGATATTCCTTCTGCTTTGGAAATCAAAACTCTCCCTCTTATCCACGAGTCCCTTAGAAACCACTGATTCAATCTTTTCTTAGTTCTTTGAGAATAGGATTAAAATGTAATGAACTTCTATTCTGTTGATTTTTATTTATTTTAATTCCCAATCCTCTACAATAATAGGTCTTTGATCCCCATTAGTTCTCACTTCTTTACATTCAAATAAACGCCCGATGCTTCAGAAAACTCTCCTATACTTTGATTGTGATGGAGATTTGGTCTGCATTCTTTAGAAAGAGGGCGGTTTCATCGGCTAACTGTGGTAGCTCTCTGTCAACAACATTATACCTTTAATATTACTGGTTGCAAGAATTTGACTTATTCTTCAAAATAAATACGGGCAACCCTGCCTAATCCCTCTAGACCAATCAAATCTACTAGAAGTGGCACTTAACAATTTAATTGAACTGTTACTATTACTGTAAAGAGTTTCATTTGCATATCTGACAATAATAGTTTTACATCATCCAATAAATTGTCTGGACTTTGTTATTTCAGGAATAACGTTGGTTTCTTCAATTCTTTTCTGTTGGGCAAATATTTAGTAACCTCATATTTAAGAAGTTCCCAATTTGAATAAAATGCATTTTCTTTATTAGCGTTTTCCCAAAATCTGCCTATCAACCCAGAACTTTCTCTTTTTACCTCATTATATAATAGCAGTGAGTTGTTAAGCTTTCAATATGATCCACTTACTAAACAAGCTGTGCTTTATGATCAGATCAGTTAAAGGAGTAGATGTAATATCAACTCCTACATCATCTTTGGTCAATTTTGCGAGTACAGAGAACTGGAAAACTTGCTACTGTTCACGCAACAGCTTCTGTGAAAAACATCGTAAATTCTGATGTAAACAACATGAAGTTGACAGCGTGACGCCCACGTGGGGGTATTTGGCCTCAGCCATACAACCATTACATAATGACAGTGACGTTGAGCTGCTTTATGACTTCAGATCTCCCTTCGTTATTGTACGAATGCCTGCCTTTGTTTCTCACGGTTTTCACGTGTATATGACATTAATAATAAAATACCAGTCATATCTGACCATGTCCTTGCCGTCAGAAAAACAGAATATCAAACGCTTAAGAGGAACTGATTACTCCAGTTTACAGACGAGTGGATTCATTTAAAACACAAGACAGAAGAAAGGAGCAACTTTCATCTTTATTTTTGAACTGGTACCCCTGCAACAGACCATCAACCATCATAAGACGTTATGCCAGGATTCCTATAATGGCATGTCATTTCTGTCTGTCACACATGACTCGGTTGGCATTTGTTTAACAGGTTGTCATCACTGTAGGAAAGATAATCCTCCAGAAGACACTGGTTATTGGGGTATAAAAGCATCTAATCTCATTCCTCCCATACCACATGAAGAAAACGTGAAAATAACAGATTAGAAAAGAAAAAAAACAGGACAGTACATGGTGTGAATGTGACATCTGACTGCGTTAGCTTTCATGTAATCGAGGGGGAAAAGTGCAAAAGGACACAGAGAAAGAAAAGACACATACGGGGCAGATGGAGAACATCAGATTTCACAGGCATTCATATAAGGACTGGAGGAATGAAGCAAGATGGGAGGGACAGAATATGTCACGGCCGTGCTGTCAGATAGAAGTTTCTGCATCTGTTTGGTTATGGCACACACCTTTTGGTCCACAGACAGTTTTCACTTTAACATCTTTTTATACCGTTGCCCATTCCTCTCGTCTTATTTTAAACTGAATGAAGATTATGATATCATGGCAATACTGTGCAGAGCGGAAAGATTCACAGGAAATAGTCGGGGGTACGGCGGGTGACGTGCGGCTCTCCTCTGCGAGGGGCAGGGTCAAACTGAAGGCTGCAATCACACAAACACAAAGTCAAGTCACATTTATTTGTTATGGCTTTGGAAATGCTACACTATCAAGTTCTGTCATAAACTTACAAGGAGTACTTCAGGGTGTCATCCAGCTCCATTATAGCGGCCTGATTACCACAGCGGTAACAGTAGTTGGGCGCGCTGAAAATTGTTACCACATTGCGATCGTGACACCAGTTGTAACCCTACGAGACAGTCAAATCAAAGACATTTGGGTCGGGGTTTTTTTTCCACACCGCAAGCAAAAACAACACAGCAAACACACCTCCATCACAAGCTGGTGAGCTCTAGAGACCAGAGTAAGGCCGTTTGCATGGTTAAACGTCTCAGATATGTCCTGCCCAAAGGTGTAACCTGCCCCTCTGGGAGAAATGCCCCAACCTCCACGATCATCTGGATCCGACCACAATAAATCACACATTGGCCCCTGAAGAAAGACACAGCAGCATTACTCAAAACTGTACAGCAGCCTCAAACTGCACTGGACCTGTGGTGTGCTGGGACAGATACCTCATGAGGAACCTCCTGTAAACGATCCAGTGCTCTGATGTGATCAAGAGTGTCTATGGATGGTGACAATCCTCCGTGAAGACAGAATATCTGCAGAACAAACGACACAGGATTAATGTTCTCCTACGGTTTAAGGGTGTCATTTTCATTTTAAAGGCATCGGACTGCATGAACCTACCTGCCCATCTACCAAAGCAGTAAGTGGAAGGTAATCAAAGAGGTCTGTGAAGTATTTCCAAACATTTGCGTTGCCGTATTTCCGTAGGCACTCGTCATAAAAGCCGTAGACTTGTGTGATCTGTCTGCTCTCGTGGTTCCCTCGAAGAATTGTAATGCGTTCACGGTACCTTACCTACAATTGAAATGCATAAACATTTGTTTATAAAACCACCTTGTGTGTGTTGCATCAAAAAGTTGCTAACCAAATTACAAGTATTACAAAACTAGCTGGTGACACTAACAGTCAATGCTCTAACTGAAGGACCTAAATTTCAATGTCTAATGCAGATAAAAGGACACAATGTTATACATGTCAAGAATTCATTGCTGAATGATATATTAAATGTTTAATTTGATTGCAACACTGTGCGTTTATTTCGAACCCTCTTTGTCAAGCAATCCAGTACTCGAGATGAACTCGAAACTCTCACACTCAATAACGGTTAACTTTTATCAGCCACATCAAATGACATGCACCCCAAATCCTTGGGTATAGCGGAGGGCGGACGTGGCACTGATAAAGAGTTTGCACTAAAAGAGGAGCTCTAACTCTCATGAAGGATTGCACTGTAGATGCATCCGAGTTAATGCTCAGCTTCACTTTCGTTTTATTTCATTTGTTGGTTAAATATTCGTTGATAGTCATAATACATTGTGTGCATTGCACAAATTGTTTAATATGATTTCTTGCCTGTTATATGGGGGATGCATGAACAGACCATCCAGTGCGCAGCTGGTACCTACATGTGCTTTCATAGTGACAGCGCTCACCGCACTACTGCCAGTAAAACATTCAAGTTTGTATTATGTTTTTGATTTACAGCGGCCACTAATGTTGTATCATAGATTTGCAACAAATCTCTCAGTCCAAACACAATCCATATCACCCATCAATGAAGTTTGGTTGCATAAACAACCCATGCGCAGTAACTGGATCACAAACAGCCTTTGTTTTTTTAAACAGTGCGAGCAATGTTTACAACTAGTCTGCATTTGCAACCTGCAAGTCCTTTAATTAAAAAACCTTTAGTTCAGCTACATAAGAAATTAATTTGTTGGCACAAATATACAGCGGTCTATAAAACTAGGCATATACCTTTTGAGCAGTAGTGTACAGCCCAACATACAGATGCTTACCTTAAGAGCAACGAGCAGAGTGACCGTCTCCACAGAATAATAGCCTCGGTCCACATAATCTCCCATGAACAGGTAGTTTGTGTCGGGTGACTTTCCACCGATTCTAAAGAGCTCCATGAGGTCATGAAACTGACCGTGCACATCTCCACAGACAGTGACTGGACATCTCACCTCCTGTACATTAGACTCCTTGGTCAGGATTTCTTTAGCCTGGGAGGAAAAGAAAACATGATGCTGTCAACCGCATGAAAACAATTCCTCTAAAAGAAACCATATCCAGCAGAAATGCTTATATTAGCAACTCTATAACGATGAAGTTGTTTTATGAGCTTACATTGAAAATATATATTTATATCTCCAGTGGTATGGGGAAGAGGTAAATGGGCAATTCCAACATTTTGGACGTAACATTTTGCGTTATCGACGTGACAAAAATACTTAGAGAATGAATTTGTTTCGAATATATTGAACCATCTGTTTTAGGATTTTTGTGAAATTATAATGCACAATCCTGAAGCAATGTTAACCAATGAATGGAGAAGGGATGACTCTTCATAGAACAAAAAATAGTGACTTTATTTCATTTTTTCCATTTATGAGGAATATGTAGCGTACGGATGTGAAAATCCTGAAAATGGCTCTTATCTGACTATGAACAATCATGCACTAAAAATAAAACAAATGCTTTACAAACAGAGATCTCAGATGTGTATTTGAACCACCACATGTTCATATCTGTGCTGTAACCATAGTAAAAACCCTTGGTAAAACTTTATTTTCATGGTAAGGTTGACATTTTCACTGAATTGCCCAAATACAGAACAAGCATGAAAATAACAATCAGTTATGGCTTTTAGACAGATGATGTGTCACTGAAGCTCTTATTCTCAATATAACAGTATCACCATGACTTCATGTTACATGACTTAAGAGTCTTTGTTTATGAATATTTTACATGGAAAGATAAAAAGGACATAAAAATCTAACATTTAAACAATGACATTGACTTTGAAATAAGTGTCTTTCCTTTAGACCACATCAACACAAAGCCAGAGCTTTGCCTAACTAATCTTTTGTTTTATTTTCACAGCGTCGTCTCAAGAAATATCTGCACTGTCATTCTGCCATAGAGATACACTAAAAAACAGAGAAGAAGATTTGGAGCATGCGCTTGAAGTTGAGCTGGGGTGATGACATCATCGTTTCACGCAAGGGTGACGTTTTCAGGTTTATCCACTCTGGGACCCGGTTTAAAAAAACTAATCTTTACGTATACAGCTAGCTGCGTCTCCGTGTGGATGGCCTCTTAGTTTGATGTATTTTTGTCTGCAAGTCTTTATCTTTAAGCAACTAGCCTATTTCTGTCTTGTAAAGCTGTTTTAATGGGTTCTTTTTATTCTGCTCTCACAATCTCTTCTCTCTCTCTTTCCCGTAGGCACTATAAAACTATTTTTATTCTTCACTTGTACCTATTCCGTATTATGTCACAATTATACCGGATGAGTTTATAATCCTTGTTGCTTTTGTTTATATTTTCACTTTTATCTGTGGAGTATGCATTAGAGATGCATAAATACAGTTAACCCATGGTTCAATACGTTTTATTCATCAGCATGACAGTAAAATAAGCTTATTGAAGAGGTTTAGCGCATCCGTGTATTTAAAATAACAATGCAAACATAATGTAAACAGACAGACGCGCAGTTAACACTGCCAAGATGCGGCACTGCCATTACAATAAATGGAAAGAAATGCAACACGGAATGTGGCCGCTTGAAAAAGAGGATTTAAGCACAATTTAAAATTTGAAAAAATGTAAACCAAAGTTAGGTTACAGTTCACTTCAGGTTTAATTATTGATCGGAAATACGCGATTTAACTCAGTTTTTTGGCAGCGATGTTAGAAATATCTGCCTGTTGTCTTGCTATGATGCAAATAGCTGCCTAAAGGGCCACGGCCTTCATTAAAAGAACTTTGGCACAGTGCTGTAGATGCTGCTGCTTTCCTATGCGGTGTAAAACAGATAATAAACGTTCTTGATTTGCCAAATTTGGGCATTATTACTTTAGTACAATGGGCATACAATAAAGCCGGTAGGTTCCGGTTGCTTCCGATGGCCAGTTCGTCAGCATAAGCCGCAAATTGCTTCGCATGCTGCAGGCAGGCTCGCTTCACCGCTCGACTCGTGTGAAATCTGTCACCAGTAGTGATGCGCGGATGGCGGTTAAATCCGCGGGCGCTGCGGATGATCCGCGGGTCGGGTGGGTCGGGTAATAAAAAATATATTCGGATTAATTGCGGGTGGGTCGCGGGGTTGATGAGATCATTCGTTGATAATACAATTATTTATAACAACATTTCTTTAAAATACGAATGTGTTTTAATAGCAGTTTCAACCAGGCAACCGGCAATTTTGCACTCATGTAAAAGAAATACGCGGGTGTCGACAGTGGAGGGGGGGTCCTTTTCTTAATGCAGAAATGGAGGCGAAACAGATCCCGGAGAAACTTTCAGTTAGATGAGTCCTCAGAGGAAAATGTGTTATTCTGGGACAAACAAGATCGCTTATTCCCACGACTGCGGCGCCTTGCTAGGAGAATATTGTGCATTCCTGCAACAAGCTGTGCAAGCGAACGCTCATTTAGTGCAGCAGGCCGGGTTTTAGAGGCGAGGCGGAATCGTCTGAATCCAGGCACAGTAGATGCTATTCTGTGTTTGCACAGTGCAAAAGAAAAGGCCAAGTAGCTAATGCTGAATTGGCACCGTTTTGTTATCGGACTTTGTTCTGTTTTCTGGAAAGAAAAAAAGTTCTTTATTGTTACTTTGAATATCTGTTTTAGGAATGTTCCAGTATAATATTTCAAATGATTTGAGCTGTGTTTGTGTGGCCGAAGCCAAACTTTTTGTTATACAAATAAATGTTCATTTAAAAGCATTTTACGATTCATTTTAATATCGGATATTGACAGACTAGTTCTAACGTCACTGAATCTGATAACATCATGCTTAAAGAATATAATTAGATGTATTAAAGTGACGATCGGTTGCGGGTCGGGTGCGGATATCTATATCATAGAAAATTATACGTGCGGGCGGATGGCGGGTGGATAATTGATTTGAAGCAGCGGATGCGGGTGACATTTTAGCTCATCCGCGCATCTCTAGTCACCAGCATCGCAAGCATCCCTTACTGCGCATGCGCATTGATATTAGATATTAACTGGTGGGGAGGCGCAAACATGGGAATTCTCACAGTAAGCCGGAATACAAAATACCAACACATCTGCCACACAAAAAGCAGCTCGCTTAAAAGATGCTGACCTTTGGACATCCTTATGTGCAGATAAACACAGTTGATATATTCACATGGCACACAAAGACCAAATTCACATACATAAATGATCATTCTTCAACCTGACCACATGTTTCCATCATTACACAGCAGTCTGTGCAGTTGCAGGATTTCATCGATTGTACACAATTCTTTTAATGAAGAAAGAAACTTATTTAGGCGTCTTTCTTCTCTAAACACCAACCAAACTATTGATGACATTGCAGAAAACAGCCGCCAAGTAAAGACTGTGTCTTATCAACTGGTCTCACTGACTAGCAATTAGTCAGGAGTATACATTTGAATTGTATGTTACTGACTTAAAGACGTTTCGAAGAACAAAAGTTGCAAGACTAGTCTAAGCAGTTTATGCAGCCGGCCTCAGTGATAAAGCAAATGTTTTCAGTAAATGCCATCATCCCGGCAGTGACGTCAGGTGTGGTCATCTAACAAATGATACCCGACATGACCTGAACTGCTCGAGACTCGCTGAGAATATAATAAAGAAGAAGGTGTTAGTAATAGTTCACCGGGCGTCCATGTCTCAGTCTCTCCGCGATCAATGTATAACTGTAATATTGTGCAGCTCAATGTGGACTGTGAGAGGAGTCGAGCAGAAGAGACTCACACCTCTGCTCTTATATACTGTCATGATGAGGATGAGGATGATGATGATGGCCTGATACACCATTCGGCGCCATTTTAGGACTCCGTGATCAGGAACCGGCGATATTTATAAAGCTTCGCTCTTTACACCCAAATAAACTATACAGAGACCGAAGCCCTGAAACACTGACGTGGATTAATAGAGCACGAGTCCTTTTATTGTGTTAATAACGTTGATTTAAAGCGGGTTCCTCCTGTACAGAAACCAGTAACAGTACACAACTATTCAACATTCACCACATTTGGATGCGATTTACGTGTTTCACATTTAAATCTGTTTCGGTGTTTATAAGTGTAAAGAAGATCATTATCGACTGTTTCTGATTGCGGAGTTCGTTGGACGTTCCCGTCCGCCATCTTGTCACGTTAGCTAACGCGGCTAACGGAGGAACGAAATAACGTTAAATGTTTTCGCGTTCCACACATCACTCGCGTACCGTAATGTCTATATTTCAGTGTGTAAATGTATATAAATACCTTTTCGCATAGGGACTTGACTTGGCTTTCTGACAGTTGTTTGCATTCATTCAGCTGTTCGATCCATTGATCCAGCTCCTTCGTAAACGCCTTTTCGTCCATTTCTGTGGCAGATTTTTGACTCGATCTTCACACGGATTTATGCACCGATCTCACCCAGCTTTCCACAAATATCCACACTTTTCCCACTATTTACCTAGAGGCGTACATATGGCCAGGATCTTGAATGATTAAATAGGAAAATGTAAGGAGGACCTGTAAAGACGGCGGCCTCCAGAGTCCCACCCTGAGCCACAGTTGTTTTCACTACAACCTTCCTCCCGTCAACGACCGACAACCGGCTCATCGCTCATTGGACGCTCACAGCTGTTCGCCGCCGATGCTCTGTTCTGATTGGTGATCTGGATATGTTCACGAGTTCTGATTGGTTTCTAAATTCATCGATAGAAGGGTTCTCTTTGGATAAGTCCGACCACTGCAGTAGCTAAGCCAATGTGAGGCACACGCTTCACTTAATTACATGTAATTAAAAAAGATCGTTTTTACAATCATATAGAAACAATCATTTGAGTCGGAATAAGCTATAAAAACCAACTAAAGCTTACATCCAGCGGTTCTTATTAACACCGTTAAATTATATTTGCTTATTAATACAGTACATGATAAATTCCTTAAATTAACTCGAATTAACAAAATATTTCCAGTGATGTTGCTTTATAAACTATTTTTTTATATTTAGACTAAATTGTGCTATATTTTGCACACATTTATTTTTGTTTTGGCAGGTATTTAATTTTTGCACCCATAGAAAAACATGCAACAGATAATATACAACAAAAGTGCCTTCACACTGATTTTGCTGACAAAACTTGAAGTCTACACAGAATGTTGCATGTTATGGCTCTAAGTAAAAAATCTGACATCAGTGAGTTCAGACTCGTCTGAATTCAGACTTATCTGTAAAGCCTTCGGGTGAATTCAGACTCGTCAGTAAACACTTCAGGTGAATTCAGACTCGTCCGTAAAGCCTTCTGGTGAGTTCAGACTCGTCCGTAAAGCCTTCAGGTGAGTTCAAACTCGTCCGTAAACCCTTCGGGTGAATTCAGACTCGTCCGTAAAGCCTTCTGGTGAGTTCAAACTCGTCCGTAAACCCTTCGGGTGAGTTCAGACTCGTCCGTAAAGCCTTCTGGTGAGTTCAGACTCGTCCGTAAACCCTTCAGGTGAGTTCAAACTCGTCCGTAAACCCATCAGGTGAGTTCAGACTCGTCCATAAAGCCTTCGGGTGAATTCAGACTCGTCCGTAAACCCTTCAGGTGAGTTCAAACTCGTCCGTAAACCCTTCGGGTGAGTTCAGACTCGTCCGTAAACCCTTCAGGTGAGTTCAAACTCGTCCGTAAACCCATCAGGTGAGTTCAGACTCGTCCGTAAACCCTTCAGGTGAGTTCAAACTCGTCCGTAAACCCATCAGGTGAGTTCAGACTCGTCCATAAAGCCTTCGGGTGAGTTCAGACTCGTCCGTAAACCCTTCAGGTGAGTTCAAACTCGTCCGTAAACCCATCAGGTGAGTTCAGACTCGTCCATAAAGCCTTCGGGTGAATTCAGACTCGTCCGTAAACCCTTCAGGTGAGTTCAAACTCGTCCGTAAACCCTTCGGGTGAGTTCAGACTCGTCCGTAAACCCTTCAGGTGAGTTCAAACTCGTCCGTAAACCCATCAGGTGAGTTCAGACTCGTCCATAAAGCCTTCGGGTGAATTCAGACTCGTCCGTAAACCCTTCAGGTGAGTTCAAACTCGTCCGTAAACCCTTCGGGTGAGTTCAGACTCGTCCGTAAAGCCTTCAGGTGAGTTCAAACTCGTCCGTAAACCCTTCGGGTGAGTTCAGACTCGTCCGTAAAGCCTTCTGGTGAGTTCAGACTCGTCCGTAAAGCCTTCTGGTGAGTTCAAACTCGTCCGTAAACCCTTCGGGTGAGTTCAGACTTATCCGTAAAGCCTTCTGGTGAGTTCAGACTCGTCCGTAAAGCCTTCAGGTGAGTTCAGACTCGTCCGTAAAGCCTTCGGGTGAGTTCAGACTCGTCCGTAAAGCCTTCTGGTGAGTTCAAACTCGTCCGTAAACCCTTCGGGTGAGTTCAGACTCGTCCGTAAAGCCTTCTGGTGAGTTCAGACTCGTCCGTAAAGCCTTCAGGTGAGTTCAGACTCGTCCGTAAAGCCTTCGGGTGAGTTCAGACTCGTCCGTAAAGCCTTCAGGTGAGTTCAAACTCGTCCGTAAACCCTTCGGGTGAATTCAGACTCGTCCGTAAAGCCTTCTGGTGAGTTCAAACTCGTCCGTAAACCCTTCGGGTGAGTTCAGACTCGTCCGTAAAGCCTTCTGGTGAGTTCAGACTCGTCCGTAAACCCTTCAGGTGAGTTCAAACTCGTCCGTAAACCCATCAGGTGAGTTCAGACTCGTCCATAAAGCCTTCGGGTGAATTCAGACTCGTCCGTAAACCCTTCAGGTGAGTTCAAACTCGTCCGTAAACCCTTCGGGTGAGTTCAGACTCGTCCGTAAACCCTTCAGGTGAGTTCAAACTCGTCCGTAAACCCATCAGGTGAGTTCAGACTCGTCCATAAAGCCTTCGGGTGAATTCAGACTCGTCCGTAAACCCTTCAGGTGAGTTCAAACTCGTCCGTAAACCCTTCGGGTGAGTTCAGACTTGTCCGTAAACCCTTCAGGTGAATTCAGACTTGTCCGTAAAGCCTTCAGGTGAATTCAGACTTGTCCGTAAAGCCTTCAGGTGAGTTCAGACTCGTCCGTAAAGCCTTCAGGTGAATTCAGACTTGTCCGTAAAGCCTTCAGGTGAGTTCAAACTCGTCCGTAAACCCTTCAGGTGAATTCAGACTCGTCCGTAAACCCTTCAGGTGAATTCAGACTCGTCCGTAAACCCTTCAGGTGAATTCAGACTTGTCCGTAAAGCCTTCAGGTGAATTCAGACTTGTCCGTAAAGCCTTCAGGTGAATTCAGACTTGTCCGTAAAGCCTTCAGGTGAATTCAGACTCGTCCGTAAACCCTTCAGGTGAGTTCAAACTCGTCCGTAAACCCTTCAGGTGAATTCAGACTTGTCCGTAAAGCCTTCAGGTGAATTCAGACTCGTCCGTAAAGCCTTCAGGTGAATTCAGACTTGTCCGTAAAGCCTTCAGGTGAATTCAGACTTGTCCGTAAAGCCTTCAGGTGAATTCAGACTCGTCCGTAAACCCTTCAGGTGAGTTCAAACTCGTCCGTAAACCCTTCAGGTGAATTCAGACTTGTCCGTAAACCCTTCAGGTGAATTCAGACTTGTCCGTAAAGCCTTCAGGTGAATTCAGACTCGTCCGTAAAGCCTTCAGGTGAATTCAGACTTGTCCGTAAAGCCTTCAGGTGAATTCAGACTCGTCCGTAAAGCCAGGCCCAGGCAGTCAATGCAGTGCTCGTGGGTGTCCGGTGGGTCAATGAGGCCCACAAAAAGACAACAGTTAGCAGCCATGGGATGCGGTGAAGAAGTATCCAGGTGCGTCTTCAATGATGGCAGCGTGAAAGGGAAGATTCTGAGGTATTGTCACCATGCACCACATTTATACTGCCAGGGTTCGTCAGTATTTGCATACTGTGGCATGTCTTATGACAATTGGCCAGTTTTTTTTACTGGCGTTATCAGAAAAGACTTAGAAAAACTCAGAAAAGAGTAGTCGCACAGAGTAACGTTATGGGAATTATGATTCATTTGAGGGATTCTTTATTTTGCAGTTCGTTCACCAAAATGATTCGTTCAGATTCGTTCACTGATATTTCTATAATAAAAGCCAGCAGGTGGCGAAAAGAGTTGCCTTATGTCAGCAATCGAATTAATGAACATATAAACTGATCATGATTACAGGCTTTATTGAAATGTTTGTCTCCAATCTACCCATTAAATAAATAATAAGTGGTTCAGATGACCAAAGCACAAGATTGTCTTGCATAATTAAAAAGTCTTCGAAGGAGACCTGGAGTACGCAGCCTTCCGAAACGAGACACAGCTTTAAGTTAAGTCGCTGGAACATTATATTGTACGTCGCTGTGTTAAATATGTTAATATGATAATACATGTTTTTCTGTGTCTTTGGTGTGTTATAAGTTGCTCATGCATGTATGCGAAAACGTAAAACTGTGGGATTGAAGTGTGGGAACAAAAGATGCAATTTTTCTAAAAGTGAATGCTCACCCAGACCTGCCTGAAACGCCTTGTGTAACCACACCCACACAAATCTACATCAGCTCGTGGTATGATTTGATTAAGACCGCACAAATGTAAACACAAGTAAGGTGGGTAAAACATTTTCGAGAAACTTCTTATTTCTCATATTTTAAGGATGATTTGAGAAATGCACTTTAAGTGATACTTCGCCCAAAAAATAAAATTCTGTTAAATGTTAGCAATTTTCAATTCTGTGACATCATTGTCATGTTTTTCTTGTTCCAGTGGCAGGATCATGACTGATCCTCATGTTTAATGTGGAGACAGGCAATTATTGTTTATTTGGCTTGCCATTGGCTCTCTCCGGTCTCGTCTCTGTTCCCATCCTGTGGTCTCCTCGTTATAGTTAGTTATAGTTATAAATGAAATGGTTGTCCAAGGTGCCCCAGAACTGTTTGTGTTCCTCAATTCTTCAAAACATCTGACTTTGTATTCAACAGAACAACTAAAAATACAATGTTCTTTTCCTAATATGGTAGTGAATAATGTCACAGAACTGGAAAATTGCAAAAAAGAAAGAAAGTTTAACAGAAGCAAATAAATGTATATAAGTTTGAAACAACCTGAGGGTGAGTAGATGATGACAGAATTTGTATTTGTGGGTGAACTATCACTTTAAGCCATAGAGAAAACTGCAATTCAGGAAAATAAAACACCACAAGATGGCAGCAGAAATATACAGAATCCGCGGTCTGCTCCTTGCACGCGCTTCTCTGATCGGTATGGACAAATTCTGCAAATGGCGTTTAAACAAGAACATTAATTGCTAGTGATGCTTTGTTTTATATAGACAACATATTGCTCAGTTCATATTTTTCATTTTGCACACTGAAAACAGATAATGTGCGACAAAATAGACACCACACCATTCATGTGGGAATTATGAACAAAGTTTTTTGAAGGATAGACTGAATAATAATCACACAAGACTAATACTATGACGAAGGATAGACTGAATAATAATCACACAAGACTAATACTATGACGAAGGATAGACTGAATAATAATCACACACAAGACTAATACTATGACGAAGGATAGACTGAATAATAATCACACAAGACTAATACTATGACGAAGGATAGACTGAATAATAATCACACACAAGACTAATACTATGACGAAGGATAGACTGAATAATAATCACACAAGACTAATACTATGACGAAGGATAGACTGAATAATAATCACACACAAGACTAATACTATGACGAAGGATAGACTGAATAATAATCACACACAAGACTAATACTATGATGAAGGATAGACTGAATAATAATCACACACAAGACTAATACTATGACGAAGGATAGACTGAATAATAATCACACACAAGACTAATACTATGACGAAGGATAGACTGAATAATAATCCACACAAGACTAATACTATGATGAAGGATAGACTGAATAATAATCACACACAAGACTATAACTATGATGAAGGATAGACTGAATAATAATACACACAAGACTAAAACTATGACGAAGGATAGACTGAATAATAATACACACAAGACTAATACTATGACGAAGGATAGACTGAATAATAATCACACACAAGACTAATACTATGACGAAGGATAGACTGAATAATAATCCACACAAGACTAATACTATGATGAAGGATAGACTGAATAATAATCCACACAAGACTAATACTATGATGAAGGATAGACTGAATAATAATCACACACAAGACTAATACTATGACGAAGGATAGACTGAATAATAATCACACACAAGACTAATACTATGACGAAGGATAGACTGAATAATAATCACACACAAGACTAATACTATGATGAAGGATAGACTGAATAATAATCACACACAAGACTATATACTATGATGAAGGATAGACTGAATAATAATCACACACAAGACTAATACTATGACGAAGGATAGACTGAATAATAATCACACACAAGACTAATACTATGACGAAGGATAGACTGAATAATAATCACACACAAGACTAATACTATGACGAAGGATAGACTGAATAATAATCACACACAAGACTAATACTATGATGAAGGATGGACTGAATAATAATCACACAACGCGACGCTTGAAGACCGAGTCACCAAACCACCGCGCGAGAGATAAATAAATAATAACTATATGCCGCATTCTGTTGTCTATATGCCGCAAGCTGTCTCGTTTCGTAAGGCTGAGTCCCCCGGAGGTCTCATACTCTAAATAGGGGGTCCCCAAACTTTTTTGTGC
The DNA here is from genome assembly GCA_037178815.1 of Barbatula barbatula. Taxonomy (NCBI): domain Eukaryota; kingdom Metazoa; phylum Chordata; class Actinopteri; order Cypriniformes; family Nemacheilidae; genus Barbatula; species Barbatula barbatula. The sequence goes on from CM074097.1 coordinate 18,405,432, forward strand.
AAGGGCCACATAATTCTCCCTGTCTTTAATGGGGGGCCGGGTCAGTTTGTAACAGAAAATTATGTGTTTATTATGCCTCCTAATGGTAGAATAGTTTATTTTGTTAAAGTGGTTACTTTTCAAGTGATGTAGCCTATTTAAAGTGCGTTGTTATTACTATCATAATGATTTTTTTCATATTGAGTGCTATTCAAAATCAAAACATTAACTTAAGCATATTAGTGTGAACTGTGGGCTTGCTTCTGGCTAGTGAGAAGTCCAATGTCAGGTTCCATTCCTGTCACAGCCAGTCTCAAAGACTGATGCAAATGTTTATCTGCCAGTCTTGATCTCATTGGAGTTTTCATCAGTTTCATGCATGAAAAGTTTTGCTCACAAATATACGTGCCAAAGTGTGGCCATCTTCATTGCTTGCCTGATGTGTGGGTATGTCTCGTTAGGTAGGGAAGCCTAGAATTCAATGAAACCGCTAATTTAGTTGTCGAGTCAAATCCAATTCAAGAAATCAATAAAAATAAGACTAGTAATACGTTACTTTCAGATATCTGCAAATGTGTTTTTGGATATCTTTAAAAATGATTCATTAAAGATATCTAAAATATGTTATGACTAGTCAAAGACAAGTTACAGATATGTCTAATTATGATTTCTCCTGGTGGTAACTGTCAAGGTACACACAAGAGTCAGATGCAGAATACGACAGAATCTCTTTATTGAGGATAATGCAGGCTAGCTCACCGTTGCGAGAAATCAGACAGTCACAGAGCAAGAAGATCAAAGGATATTCCAACAGACCATAGTAATGACAAGGCATAGATAATATCAACCCACTCAAAATAGTCAAGAGACGGAGCTAGCGGGACTAGCAAAGCAAAGTCAATGAGGGTAATTCCAAAGGCAGGTTAGCAAAGTCAATGCCACACAAAATAAACCACCAGGAGATGCTGACAATAGATATTATTTACTAGAATAATTTAATTTATTGTATAAAACACCATGTAGCGTGTTTTACCCTTTTTTGGGGGTTTTATTTTTTCCCCAGTAAAGCTGCTTTGGAACAATGCAAATTGTGAAAAGCGCTATATAAATAAAGTTGAATTGAACAAATCGGTTGTTCGTCAGTTGCTAGGAAATCCAAACCAGGGAGTAGCGCGTCGAATAGTAACCCTCAGAGGTGTTAGTTATCTGGAAAACACTTTCTGAAACTAACGGGAAGAGGACTGCCAGGCTCTGTATATTCCGACCTGAAGAATCCCCCGGAATGGACGCACCCACAATCCGTCTAGGGCAAGAAACGTCTCCGGGAAGATCCAACCAGTGGTAGAGGAAGAAGCAGGAGGTAGCGGTCGCTGGGTTACAGTGGTGAGAGAAACCCACACCCGGAAGTGTTCTAAATAACTGGAGTCAAGACAGGACAAAAACAGAACACGGTGAACAAAAAGGTACCAATACTAGATTTATGTATGCCTAAAGGCTAACTAACTGGGAACTACTACCGACACGACTAGGTAGGGTCTAAACTACAAAGGGAGAATACACGGTATATAAAGGGGATGAAACAAATGAGGAAAGGGGAAACCAGCCGTGTATGAAAGTGAGGGAGAAGAGGGAACAGGTGATTAACCAATTAAATGACTAACGAGGGGAATGAGCGGGAATGGGAAGAAAACACACTCACTCCAGGCACGTGGAAGCCGTCAACAACGGTGTCACGTGCCCGACACGACAATGACAGAAGACAACACATAAAACATAGGGAGTGCTAGACCCGAGACCTGACAGTAACTCAGATAGAGATATCTCTGATTTAATTATCACTAGTAAAAAATAGTTCAATATATCTCTTATTGGAATTATGGCTTGTACAAAATGAATTATAGATATCTTTAATTGCAGTTTCGACTAGTCAAAACACATTTGTAGATAGGCCTATCTGAAAATATTTTTCAATGCATGTCAATGGAAGAATCAAAACAGCATTGTACATATCTCAAATTTATATTATGAATAGCCAAAATAACATTATAGATATCTTCATTGCCTGATATGACTAGTTATAATCACATTGTAGATATACTAATTCCAATTGCGAAGACTCAAAATTACAGAAGAGATATCTGGAATTGAAATTCTGACCAGTACAGCCAGGCGTATTTTATGTCAAAACGGCTTGCCATAGTCACATCTGTTAAAAAGGCGAGGTCTGCGTGGATCAGTTGTGGGACAGTTTTGCCTTTCGTCAGAAGAAATGAGTTGATTTCGGGTAGCAGCTCATAAAAAGGCCCCAACTCTGAATGTATTCTTTAAACACAGACACTGTTTCTTGACAGATGAGACAAACAAATAATCACTTGTCCACTTTTGGTTAAATACCCTGCATTGTGAATCAACCTTTCTCTTTTCCAACCGCTTGGCCATTTTGTCGTCTCCTTGAAATGTTCCGCTGGTTCGCGCGTCAGCTGTTCGATAATGATACGTTACGTTGAGCATACCATTCTGTTGGTAGGGGAATTAAACAAACAATTAGGCTGTGTTAATAACTTACGGAAATTTAAGTCTGAAAGCCAATATTTATTATCAAATATAGACATGATATAGGTGAAGCCGTATATTTAAAAAAAACTGAAACTGTTTTTGTTGTAATTTTTTTTCTATATTTTGAAGAGACATGAGTGAGAAACATTGGAATTATGTACCAAAACGTGAAAAAGTACAAATAAGCATGTGATGGACAAGAATATTACTTATATGGCAGATCAGGTAAATAGGTGAAGACTTTTTTTCAAGAAGATTACAAGTGAATAAAAGTTTAAGTGGCATTGATGGCATTTATTAGTACGTTTCGTTATGCATACAGTATACATACTATACAATAGGCCTACATGTATTGTGTTCTTTGTTGATGCAGGTTTAGGGATGAGGGCCAGTGCATAAAAATATTTATAAATGAATCAAAATGTTGCACCAGACAAGATGCTCATCTTTAATGTGTTCATTTGGAATAAAGGCAAACACTATTTAATCCACAGCACACATCTCCAACTTGACGATATTTAATATTGCAAAACCCACTGCATACCTTATGCTATTTTCACAAATACATCCGTAATGTTTTTTTATTTTCATTCTTTTAAATGACTTTTGAATAAAGCAGTTTGAATTTATATTTCCTCGAAGCCTTATGAAATTCCATCGAATAGTGGAATGCTTAGTCGATATAAAAAAGTGGATGAATAGCTGAACACTTGCATACACTACACTATCATGATATGTATATTCTAAAGGTTTAGGCTGCACTAGTTAGATCAACCGGAACCAGGAACACTTAACAATAACAACTGATGCATTTGTTGCATCAAAGAGTGCAGAACAGTACTCTACTCTCAGCCAGTCTTGTCTCATTGTTCCAAGGTTACCGGAGCGGGCAGGACGCAGTCCAAGGTTACCGGAGCGGGCAGGACGCAGTCCAAGGTTACCGGAGCGGGCAGGGCGCAATCCATTCCCAGACCTGACAAATGCTGGACGAAGGACGTGGCGACTCTACAAAACTTCAGTCGCTATTAGATTATTAATGATAATTTTAAATCTAACTTTTTTTATTTTGTCTTGTTGTGCAAGCACTGTCGAGCTTGTGCAGAGGCTGCAGTTTTTGCCAGAGGGGAACTGGAATCCCCTGGTTAGGCCTGGTTTCCCTCTGAGTTTTTTTTTCTCCTCCAATGGAGTTTTGGGTTCCTTGCCACCATTTGCATATTGTTTTGCACTATTTGCCTGGCAGGGGGGGCTGCTAGAATTTGATAGTCTTATTTAATTAACACTGCATATAGGAATTTATAGTGTGTCTGATATTTGACCTGTGTTTTGAGTTGCATAATGTCATGTTTTGCTTATAGTCAATATGTTTTCGTGTACAGCTTTTTTTGTAACAATGAAAATTTTAAAAAGCACTATATAAATAAAGCTGACTGGACATTAACACTAGTAACATTTCATTTAGAAATATCTCTAATTGGAATTATGCCTGTACAAAATCAATTAAAGATATCTTTAAATGCAGTTTCTACTAGTCAAAACTCGTTTGTAGATGGAAGTCATTTATTTTGTAGATATCTCAAATTCCCTTTCTGTCGATCTCTCGACGTTGTGTCGAACCGACAGATAAGGTTTGATTTGAGAATCTATCATCTTCTGACTAGTTTTGAAAAGGCCAATGAAATTGGCGAATTCAATTTGCATGCTGGACTCCGCCCCCGGATATCCGGGTATAAAGTGGAGACGGCTCTGCATTCATTCACCTTTTTTTCTTTGGAGCCTTTGCATCTGATAACAATCTACGAATTCCTGGATTCTGCGATGCAGTGGAGTGACTTCCCCTGTGCGTCGCTGCAGTTCCAGAGGTGTTTTTCTAAAAGAGCTCATTTCCTCAGCGTGGCATGGCCCGCTGCTCTCGTGGATGCAACACACTCATTGAGGAGGGGAACAGACATGATATCTGCCTCAGGTGTTCGTGGATACGTCTTGCCCACACTGCGGGCAGATGGCGATTCAGATGTTGCGGCCACGAGTGGCTGTGTTCTTCCGAGATCCAGCCACCACCTCGTCTGCCTCTTGTTCTGTGACCGCAGCGGCTAAGGCCCCGGCCATTCTCTCTCGGGCCGCCGTGAGTGCACCGCACCCCCAGCGATCGCAGCTGGATACTTGGTACATTGGGGTCGAGCGTGACTCCCCATTGCCATTTTTCCGAGGTGCACGATGAAGCAGATTGTATCTCTAGTCCCCTGTCTCAGTCCCTTGGTTCTTGATTAGCACTCCCAAACCGTAACGGTGGCTAGAGAAAACGATCCGTCTCGGCTATTGGATCCAATTCGCCAGACCTCCTCCCAAGTTTTGGGGCATACTCTTCACCTTCATCGTCGGAGGGTTGCGCCCTATTTTAGATCTGCGTACCCTGAACAGCACATTTACAAGCCGCCGTTAAGGACGCTCACCCAGATGGGCGTCCTGATGTCTATCAGACGCCATGCTTGGTTCGTGGCCATTGACCTGAAGGATGCGTACTTTCATGTCTAAATTTTCCCTCGTCATCGACTGTTCCTGGGGACCGTACTTTCAAGAGACGGCATGTCAGTACAGGGTCCTCCCATTCTGTCCGTACCTTGTAACCACAGGTTTTTATGAAGGTCGTGGTAGTCACCCTCACTCACTTGAGAGGCGTGCACGTCCTCAACTATCTTGATGACAAGCTTATCTTGGCTCACTCGCGAGATCTGTTGTGTACACATAAGGACCTGGTGCTCTGGCACCTAGACCATTTAGGATTAAGGGTCAACCAGAAAAAGACCCAGCTCTCCCCTGCACAGAGCACCTTTTTTCTCGGTATGGAACTCCATGACAGAGGGCTCACTTCCAAATGCGCACAGTCAGTGCGGAACAGCTTGAACGTATTCTCATGAGATGGTTACCTTTCTTGGCAAATCCCTTTAGGTCTCCGTCTGTGGTGGCCAAGGGCAGGGGCCTCTCATCTTTGCCAAAAGCTTTGGGACCCCCTGCCTGCCCACTGGATGGTTACTATTTTGCCCTAGCGCTCACCTCTGACACGTCACCTCAGCGTCGCTTCGCTAGAGATTGTGATGCGGCACAGTGCTGTGGCGTTTTCAATAGGAACCCCATCTGTCGGTTCGACACAACGTCCCTCATGCCACAACACTTGCCGTCCGCTGAAGCAGTCGAGAGATGCTCTCAGGCTCCTCAGCACAAAAGTCAAGTCAAGTCAGATTTATTTATATAGCGCTTTTTGAAATTTTACATTTTTACATTTATTCATTTGGCAGACGCTTTTATCCAAAGCGACTTACAAGTAGTTAAATTACTGCAGAGCAATCAGGGGTAAGGTGTCTTGCTCAAGGGCCCTTCAGTCATGACCTGCTGGCACTGAGATTAGAACCGGCAACCTTCAGATCACAAGCCCAACGCTCTAACCATTAGGCCACAGCTGGGGCACAGATTTTTTTACTACAATAAATTCCTATATGCAGTGTTAATTAAATAAGACTACCAAATTCTAGCAGCCCCCCCGGCCAGGCAAAACAGTGCAAAACAGTATGCAAACGGTGGCGAGGAACCCAAAACTCCATTGGAGGAGAAAAAAAAACCTCGGAGGGAAACCAGGCCTAACCAGGGGATTCCAGTTCCCCTCTGACAAAAACTGCAGCCTCTGCACAAGCTCAACAGTGCTTGCACAACAAGGCAAAAATAAAAAAAATTAGATTTAAAATTATCATTAATAATCTAATAGTGGCTGAAGTTTTGTAGGGACGTCACTTCCTTCGTCCAGCATTTGTCAGGTCTAGGAATGGATTGCGCCCTGCCCGCTCCGCTCTTGTAACCTTGGAACAATGAGACAAGACTGGCTGAGAGTAGAGTACTGTTCTGCACTCTTTGATGCAACAAATGCATCAGTTGTTATTGGAAGTGTCCCTGGTTCTGGTTGATCTAACTAGTGCAGCCTAGATCTTTGGAATATATATATTATGATAGTGTAGTGTATGCAAGATTAAAAAGATGCGTATTTAGTCTAGATTTAAACTGACAGAGTGTGTCTGCCTCCTGGTGAATGAAAATGTGAATGAATGGAGCACGCCGTCTCCCCTTTATACCCGGATATCTGGGGGCAGCAAATTTAATAAAATTTTAATCGCCAATTTCATTGGCCGTTTTTAAAACTAGTGAGAAGATTATATTTTCTCCAGTCAAACCCCATCTATGGGTTCGACAACAACGTCACATTCCCGCCATCAGGGAACAGAGGTAACAGACATAACCGAGACGTTTATATGATGACTTGCCAAAATAACATTGTAGATATCTTCATTGCCTGTTATGACTAGTCATAATCGCGTTGATACATTATGACGAGTCAAAATTACCGAAGAGATATCTGGAATTGGAATTTTGACTGGTCAAGTACGGCCAGGGGTATTTTATGTCGAAACGGCTTGCCATAATATATATCCATGATACCGACACGATTCTCCGCCGTTCCTGACGTCATATGCAGATTTGCGGTGGTCAAGCACACCGCAGCCAATCAAACGTGTCAATGGATGATTAATATTCATGAGTCGACCCTTCTTCATAGTAGGCCTGTGATGACGAGCAGGGCTCGAGCTGTTCTCTCTGGGAGTCACTCTGCAGGGAAACAGACGTGGACTGGAAAATCACAGAGAGCGACAAACAGCGAATGATTCCACGCGAATGCAGGACAGTTGCTCACATTTCTGCTGTGGATCTGAAGCTTATTTTCTTCATCTGTTTTCTGACTGAGATTATCGCAACATGACGCGGCGGAATGTACAAGAAGTAACTGTGGAAGACGTGCAGAAGAGACGAAACCCCAACAAACACTACGTGAGTTTATCGCGATGTTTTAAAACAACTTTTCCAAGTGTTTCTCTCTCAGGCGATGCTTTCCACGTGTTTGTCTGAACAAAGAGACCGGAGATGCGGATCCGTTTTTCCATCTCTAGGCGCTTAATGTCTGTGATGTAAAGTCTGAATCGCTTCAGGTCGTTGAGTGCACAGCGTTTTGTGTGACGTCTGTCGTGTAGTTCCAGATGTTTTCACATCTGCATATGTTCAACAAAGACTCTCGCGAGTTCACAAGAGACCCACCTAGTCACAGAAGAAACATGGCCTGAGATATAAACAGAGTTTGTAACAGTGTGTGAAGTTTGAAAGTAAGACCTCCATGTTTTTCAAGGCCTTTTGTCCTCTTCACCACACCCTTGAAGTCCCGGACAGCCCCTAAACCCACATCAGATCTCCTCTTCATCTTCTCACACCCCTTCAGCTTATTTAACCTGTTGTTATTAACAAAGATATGTGTAAAACCTTATTTTCACTTTTATTGTGTGGTTTCATGAGTAAAGGAAAGATTCGTGTGTGTGTTGTGGTGTAATGACTTGTTAAAAACATCATGAGAGTTTCGTCTCCTTCTTTCTGTTCTGATTTCGAGTTTATAGGATTTGTTTAGTTTGTATCATTATTCTGAAGCGATCCGTTTTTACATCATTCAATTAAGAGGAAAACACGTTTCCTTCCTGTTTTTGCCCCCCCCCTCTCTCTTTATATATTCTATACTTTATTTATCATTGTTTCTTCACTATAGTATTGCTGTTGGCCCTCACAAAGCATTTCAAATGTTTACTGTCACTGACATCACACGCTCGCCGGGTAACAGCTGGACTGATGTGTGGACAGTCTGATCACATCCCCGTGATGATCACGTGCTTCAGAGTCTGATAATGAGCTGATCTTCACTGTTATTATGGTCTGTTGTTAAGAAAACAGTGTGAGGCATTTTATACATCAACGCAGGCTGTGAAATGTGTGTATAATTCAAGGGTTTATTATTGTGTTTGTTGTGGACCTGCGATGAGAACAGCCCACCAGAAACATTCTCTTAGAGCCAACGACTAAATCAGACCCGTGTCTGAGTGCTCCACCCCTGTAATGTTTCACAACAACGGTGACCTGATCTTAAAATGACCCAGTCTGAGTGTTGTCTGGATTTCCATTTCTATACAACTGCCGTTATAAACAGACATTGAGCTACAGGAATGAGTGAGACCTCAGAAAAATCCCATAGACTTGCACTGAAGGACGGTTTGTGCCCAAGCAGTGTCAATCAAACTGCTTAAAATGGCCTTCAGAACATCAATGAGATTCAATGAAGAGCAAAGGAATCTGCGTCTCAAATATTTATTTAGTGAACAAGAGTTTGAGAAGATACTGTATGTCAACAGTGTGTCATGTGTATGAAGTGAAACATTGGCTCAAATCCATTTCCACCTCCAGACTCTTCATGTGTTTCAGGAATTGCATTCTCATTTGTTTCAGCTTTTATGTCTTATTTGAGGAGAAATAAGTTGAAACTTAAATATAACGCAACGCAACTGAGAACTGTGTTAAACACCGTGAGCTATGAATGAGCAACATAACACGTTTCTCCGTATAATTTCACCGTTTCATGTTGCAGTGTGAATAATGTGACTGTCAGTACATGACAAGATGATGGAAGTGTTCAGGTTGTGAAGGAGTGTACAGTATATATATATATATATATGTTAGTTTGGCCATGTATGTGTGTGCATCGCAGGAAAACTGCAGCAGATGGTCAGTGTTTGGACCGGTTCATTTGGATGGTGTTTAGATGCTTGTTTTCAAATGTGTACCAGTGTGAACCATACCCGAGTCAGCTTGACAATGTGCCTGCATTTGCATTTTTCATCACGAATGAAATATTTCCTGTATTTGTTTGAATGATATAATTACATAAGACACTTTTGTATGATCTGGTTCTGCCCAAGTGACATAGGTTTGGGTGGAGGTCTATGCATGTTTTTTGGCTAATATTCATGCATTTTTGTACTATTCACATCATACACATTTATATGAAATAGCCACATTGTAAAAAGATAAGGTTTCCCATCAGATCAGATTGTGTTTCCTGCACCGCGTAGACATCAGGGCAGACACGCATGCCCAAGTGCTGTTCAGTGAATCTTCTGAAGGGAAGCTGGCATCCGCTCCTGAGCTGTCGTCTTGTGATGAACATCTGCTCATCTGGTCGAATGTTAAGAATGAACTGATTCTCTGGTTTAGATCAAGTAAAGACAGCCTCCCAAAGCTGTGTCTGTCTTCAGGTTTAACATCCAGTATCTTCATCAGTTCATCAGACCCAGCGCGTCACGTAGAGTGGACATCAGGGCTTGAGTCCATCAAAAGTTCTTCACTGATGTGTCATGATGGTTTTTTTTCATTGCAGGTTTACATCATCAAAGTTGCTTGGTCTGATGGCAGCAATGAGATCATCTTCAGGCGCTACAGTAAATTTTTTGACCTCCAGGTGAGTTTCTAAACTTACATTTACATTTATGCATTTGGCAGACGCTTTTATCCAAAGCAACTTACATTGCATTGTATTACACATTTGTTTCTGACTATGTGCAATCCCCTGGGATCCAACCCATGACCTTGGCGTTGCTGAGACACAGGAAAGCTTGTGCTAAATAATGATGAATATGACGGTGGATTTGCCTTCCTGTTAGCGAATATGGCCTAATGGAAAATTAAGCTGTTCTTCACCCTTAATCGCTGATGGAGTTTGATGACATGTTGTGGATCTGGATTGGTCAGAAATCAAGTTTAAATGGCAGCCATGAGATTAGAGCCCTCATTAAACACATTGTGAAGTTGTGTAGCTTTGTTGGTTTTGTCTAGTCAGGTCAGAGTTAAAACAAATAAATGTGGTTAAGAGTAAAGTCTTCTTTGATCTGATTGGCCTCATACATACTGTGTACTGTACATAATGCTGCAGTTTAGCTTTGTTTGAATATCGGGGAGCGCTTGCCATATTTGAGTCAACTGATCCTTTAAATCAATGTGAAATACCAAATCAACAAATTGCACCATAATAATCCATGTGGAAGAACACTGTTCCCCCTCCTAAAGATCATTTACCTGTCTGCTATGTGCCAAATGTTTGTTATGAACACTTGAGGTTTAGCACTTCACCTGAGTTACAAACAACCCAGACCAGATACTCTCAGAAGGACAAGGAACGTCGTTTTTTCTGTTTGGATAAGTAGGAGCTGAACTCATCCCATGAAACTATTCACATTTATTTAAGCATATTGTTTGGTCTGCATTATTTACTGATCCTTGTGTCAAACCATACATGACATTTGTGTTAGTATTATACAATAACTGATCATTTCTTGTACTGTTACATGACATTCTGATGAGAGATTCTGCTTTACATGTGTAAAGGAATGGCTTTGTCATCTGGACACAATGTGCATTTAAATGAAGCACCTTTGGGTCTCAGCATGTCAGTCCTCTGCTGCTCTGTGCATAGAAAGCGTGCAGCTGAAGTCTATCATTATACACGTCGAGAGTCAAGTCTGTGTATCTGTTCACAGGTGTTTGCTGCTGTTGCCTTTGGTGTTGTTTTTCAATCCCTTTATTGAGCTGTCAGGAATGTTCATGCTCTACTACCAGAATATTAAGTTATTTCTTCTCAGACGATGACAAAGTCAGTCATTTGGTTTGTTGTTAGATATGTGTGATGTGGTGGACAGTACAACTTTATTCAGTCAAACTTGGCGTAGTGATGTAAACTGTAAGGCGGTTGACAGATCTGGAACTACTTCACAAGTCCTGTAGTCCTGCTCAACATTCGTTTAATAAAAATACAAATATTTTTTATTAGCTTCCACTGAAACAAACAGCAATATATTCTTGATATATCATGTTTACCCTTGTGTGTCAGATACTGATGGAGTATTTGGATGTTGAAGCGAGAAAGCCGCAGTGCAGACTCGTGCCATCTGTTAGATTTGGTTTGTATTGCATGAAATTAGTCATTTTGACCAAAATCTTAAAGCAAACACAATGATATTTATGCATTTATAAGCAGCTGTAGTTTGCCATGTGGTATAAATATCATCCGTTCTGTGTTTATGACCCAAATCATTCAAGTGAAAAGAGACGTCCTGTCATCATTCCATTCTGTGTCACGTCAGCTCATAACAGCCTTTATCTTGCACATTTTATAACACAAAACACTAGATTTATCTTCAATAGGTGAAGAATGCCAATATCATTAAGAGTTGTAGGTCTGGGTTTTGATTCTGATGTTCCGATTCAAAAGCTCTCGATTCGATTCAATGTCTCAAATCAACAAATCCTATCGATATTTCTAAAAAACATCAGATTTCAATGGTGAATTAAAAAAGAAACGTAGAGCCCCAAACCTGTATACTACACTCGGGTATATTGAATCAGAACAGCATCACGATCAGGTTCTTGTACATTTAAGAGACAGTATAACAAAGCACAGCTGTAAAGAGAGGCTGCCATCATATGAACCGCTGCCTTTTATGTGAAGATGATGTTTAAATCGACGACACACTCGCTCGCATCCGCCATGTTAATGAAGCAATGAATGAACGATACGCTCCCTGTTGTGACATCCACCCGTTGTAAAAAGAAAATGACATCTAGTGGAAAAGTAGAAGCGATAACATTCACATTAACCAATGTTCAGTACTTACGTCTTTATTTTCCAACCCTACAGAGTTGTTTGTGATGAATGTTGAGTTGTTGGGGAAGTTTAGTTCTGATGCAACAGGACCTGAGACGGACAGAAAACTCTTCATCAAAATTTCATCATTCATTTTACTCCACCACATGCATAAAGAAGTTTAGGCTTGTATTTTCTAACAGAGCCGTCATGTCCATTGGCTGCTTTTCCTTCACTGTCCAATCCAACACAACAAGGTTGATTTGTAATGAAGTTCATGAGTTGTGTTTGATTATAAAGCTCATTTCAAGCATACCAGCGTAGACCCAGACGCAGCGGTTGGAGTTCTCTTCCAAATGGAGTGTGTCCAAATGTTTGAGTGTTCAGGCGTCTGACATCTGGTTGTCATCAGTGTGTGTTTGTGGATTCCAGAGATCATCACATCACCCTGTGGACATGACATTTCTCTTTGTTTAGCTGTTTAAAGGATTCATCCGAGGTGTCTTTTGCTTCAATGATGTTTCTGTGAAAATTCTGCTATCCTCTACTCACCACATCCAAACCCACATGCTTTTCATGTGTGACATTAAACTCAGAGTCACAGTCTTTCCAGCGAATGACAGCATGAGTCATAACAGCAGCACAAAGTGTTTCATAAATATTTTGTGTTTAAAGAAAGTCACATGAGCATGAGAATGTCCCTGTAATGCTCTGATGTGTTATCAGCGTAGCCATCTTTGTGTATGATGTCATGACCAGTAATGTTCATAGAGCAGGAAATGACCTCACCGGACCGGATACATAATCATAAAAATACGGCTGACGGTGAAACATTTCAGAGCAAAATCATTTTAAGACCAGTTCACACCACAACCGTTACATTTATCACCACCATTGGTTTGCTTTAGGAAAGATTTATTTCAGCTCATGAGCAATAAAACATGGACAGCCAAGAAAAAAACAATTCCATTTAAAGGGCTCGTGCCGTTTAAAATGTAAAACTGCAACACGTGAGCTTAAAAACAAATGTTATATGTCATATGTATGCGTATCGTGTGGGTGCCTGTATCCACACAACCTTGTGTTGTTAACGTAAAGCTCTTACCACTGAGCTTCAGGAAGCTTACCAGTACTTACTTAAGCTTATTGACATACATGACTACACTAACTAATAAACTATTACTAACATTTATTAAAACACTTTCAAAGGCAGGAGTTTACGGGGAGAGTGACACTTAATGTAAAATCGCAGATTACATATGACATATGCAAACAGTGGTATAATAATAATGACAGCAGTTCAAATTGAGCTATTAGCATTTTTACATGTATTTAGCTGTTAAAAACTTAATAGGCTAAAGCAAACCGACCTGCCCGAGGATCACAACTGCATGACTAACAGTTACAGGACTTTCATTCATTTGGCAGACGCTTCTATCCAAAGCACATTTAACATTTTGTCAACATCTAAACAGTAGGCTACTGCTAGCCATTACCAGGCCATGTTACTATGAGGATCAAAACTGAAGCAAGCAATGGAGAGAATGCACAACATGAGATCATTTTTATTTAATAGACATAAAAACTGACAGTTATTGGTTAGTACGTTTTTAGAAAGTCATGATGGATGCTGCAGCTCGGTGGAGACCTGCGGTACAAGAGCAACCCACCGTCTCCATTCTTTTGATATTTGTTGTAAGGAAATTTCTGTGCTTTATGGTTGCGCATCGAAGACTCGTCAACTCAGAGAGAAAATATAAAAGTAATTGAATAAATCCTCATATGATATATTGGCCCACTTCATCCTCCCACTGTGTGATACATCACGGGGGTGCTCCTGCGGCCAAACGCTTCCACTGTTTTCTACCAGCCGGCGAATAATACGGAAGTCTTAACACAAAAAGGAAGTACGTCACATTGTTTACTTCTTCGTTCAAAAATTTGGTGGATAAGAATGAACAACACTCTGTCACCCGCTACAGCACCATCCACACCCGTGATAAACTAGCTGCTTCCTTTGTGTTTACGGATGTGATGTAATGACGCAAAGAGACTCAAATGTTCTGCATGGGGCGACCGGACAGTGCAAATTATAAATCATTATTATTAGCTAACCGTTGTGAATCAGGGTAAGACAAGACAATCGTTTTGAACACTGATCTGTCTATGTATTGATTTCTGATTATTTTCACCCCCCAAAATATTGTGGATTGTCGCTTTGATGTTAATGTAATTCTTCATGTCAGATCGGATAAAGAAATGCTTCAGTAGTGTTGATCTTGTCAGCGAGGTTCATGTTAGCTCATACATGTTCTTGTGTTTGATTCAGGCTGACTTCAGTGCATTGGTTTGTTGTCTACGTGTCTTCATTCTGCTGGTGCTCAGGCACATTGAACACATTGTTCTTCAGTTAATGAATGATCTGAGCACAGTTAAAGCTCTGTGTGCCAGCAACGTTCACGTGCGCTCATATTGAAAATGTGCCATCATTTTCTTGCATTCTGCAGGATTACGTGTTTCATATTCTGTCACTCTTTGTTTATTCCAATGGACGATACAGACACAGTTTCATCACATGCACATTACACGCATTACATCGTGACACATATAATACCATTGTGTGACGTGACAGCAGTGCACTGTGGGTAAATAGTCCAACTTTCAGGTCGTCTGTTACTGGAAAATTCTCCACAGCTGCTGAATGTGCTGGATCTGCTGTTGTCATTAGTGAGTGAATGTGTCAGACGCACATATATGATGAGTTTTAATGCCATTCTCTAGAAGAGCGCAGGTGCGATTTCATTGGTCCACAGCTGTTTTTGGATTGGAACGAGAACGACTCTAGAGACTGGAGGAAATGTTCATTAGTGGCAGGAGGGAATAATAACCAATAGCATGTGTGGAGAGATCATGCTGGACGTTTAGGGTACAAAAAATGTTCCAGTATGTCAGTAGATGTGCAGTATGTAGAGCAGGCCACGCATACACACCCACAGGGGAGGAAAAACATCTGTTGAATGGATTATTACAGTCAGTATAAGAGACCTTCAGTGTTCATTTTCACATATTCACACCAAATCATAATAGATTAGAAAAGAACGAATGTCATGCTCTTAATGTATCTTGAGTGTTGATCATTATGAATGATGTCATAAAACACAGTTGGCGTGGGTCATCTGAACTCATCATCATAGTTGAAATCTGTTCTTCAGCGACAGTATATTTGAATATTTGCTTTCATTTCAAAGTGCATTATTATTATTATTATTATTATTTATTATTGCTTTCTAGATGGAGCTTCTGGATAAATTCCCTGTGGAAGGTGGGCAGAAGGATCCAAAGCGAAGAATCATCCCCTTTTTACCAGGTACACATCACTCCCCAACTGTATACGGATGTTAAAAACAAGTCACGGCTCATAGAGACTCTTTCGTGCTGTGATGTCATGCATATAAAAACACACTAATAAAAACTATTATAAAACTGTCAGTTCTGGTCCTTGATTCTGATTGGTTGAGCGGAGATCTAAGCCGTTTTAAAATACCCCGATATATAACGGCTGACCGCATTACCTAGAATCACTGCGCCACTTTTGTTACGTACAGCGAAATAATTGTCAAAATGTCTGATTTTGTGAAGAGATTGACATGACAGAAAATTAGACCAATAACAAAGACAACACGCTGAAATTAATGAAAGAGAAATTCAAGACATCAAAAAGTCTAGAAATGAGGTGAATACTCACAAACAGACTATGTGCTCTGTTCGTTGTTTTCAGTCCTGGTGTGGCGAAAAAGGTATTGTAGTGAAGTAGGCGGGACGAGAGTCGGGATGCGAGGCATTGTGCCTAACAACGCCCCTTAGCTGTTATAAAATGCACTGTAACCCACGGCTTCTTGGGGCTTATTGCTTTAATAACACACACATGTGAAGTGTGTGAAACACATCTGTACAGCTCATCTGTGAGGCGTACAGCAGAACTATAACACTGGATATTGACTACACAGTCTGGAGAAATGAATCCTTCAGAAAGATTGCTAGAGATTGAAATGGAAACACAGTGTCAACACATTAGACTGACGTAAGAACTCAAAAGCTCTTCTTTACTGATTCATTCATGTTGAAAATGTTCACTATAAGATTATTTCATCGAGCTGTATTCAAAGTCACGTTAGGGAAGCGTCTGCACTCCTTGTCCATGTTTGGAGTGGTTTCAGTCAAGAAACATTACAATTCTGTCTACTTGAATGGAGGAAGACAGATATCTGCAAAATAGTAGCAGAAGTGCATCAAAGTTCCACGTCCGAGACAAACATGAACGCTGCCGTGGATGTTTACATACGCATGCTTTACGATCAAATCTGTGCATACGCACGTTTGATAAATGTTCTGTTTTATTACAGTAAGGGTTCAACTCGGCAGGAAAAGGAAGAGTTTAAGTTCTAAATGATGTGGGAATCAGAATGCTTGAACGTTTATACGTAAGGTGTGTAGTTTATTTGTAGTCCCTAACCCACGTTCTGTCAGATGCTTTGGATAAATGAATCACAGTGAATTCAAGATATGAACCAGTGTTTCTGGCCCTTCATCAGCTGAGCTACAGGACCATCAGATGAGAACACACATTAAACCCCACAAAGCATCATCTCAGTCAGGTCATATTTGAAGGAAGGAGACGTGTGTCAGTAGATGAGACCTGAGCCGGCTCCGGTGGGCTGCTGGTTTTTGCACATGTCTTACTTTAGTTTGACTGCGCCAGCTGAAACACACCACACTATATGGTCAGCAGGATATGAGTCAGAAAACAGAAGTGCTTGATTTCTGCTGTTTCTTTATGGAGCACAGTCTGTGTTTGGCCAAGTTTGGTTCTTGTGGTCTCCTAACGTCTGAATAAATGACTTGTAGGGACATTCCCAGAAGGTTGAGGTGACGGTGAATGTGTTTGTCGTGATATTCTTTATGTCTCTACAGGCAAGATTCTGTTCAGAAGAAGCCACATCAGAGACGTGGCCATGAAACGGCTGAAACCCATCAATGAGTACTGCAGAGTAAGTGTCACACAAAAAACATCACCCGTCTCATGTCGTAGTGTTGTGTATGTGCAGAAGACACCGTGTGCTCTCAGATGACTCGTGTCAATAGAGAAGTGTCTCAATGGCTCTCTTCAGCAACTTCACTTGGATTTGAATGGAAGCGTGAGACCAGCGCAGAGAAATGTTTGAACATGGAAGAGCGCTCGGGGTTAAGAGGGGGAAAACCCCAGGAATTCACATTTGGCAGAGAGTAAAGTGTGCTTCAGGGCAGAGGTTAGGTTAGCCTGCGTCAGCACATCACAGCACTTCTTGACTTTTAAAGGAAAAACACTTTTGGAGACGTTGCTTTTTTCCCTGTGTGTGCGCACATGAATGATCATCTGGGCGATCCCGTGAAAATGTCCACCTTACCTTGAAGGTTTTTACTCTACTAACAGCACAGATATCCACATTTAGTGGTTCAAATACCCATGTGTGATTTCACTTCAAGTTTTAAAGCATTGGTTGTATTTTTAGTGCATGATTTTTCAAGGTCAGGTAAGTGCATTGTCCATTTTTTGTCACGTCCATAACACATGTTCATTTCCCTTTTTAAAATAGAAAACCTTTGCTAATATTGTTTAGTAAAACATAAACAGATGCTTCAAGGCAAGACTAGTTGATTTATATAGCTCATTTCATACACAGTGGTAATGGTTGGTCTCACCAACTTATAGTAATCATAATGACCTTGGCCATACCATAATGAACTTCTTTCAAGTTATACATTGGCTATGAAATGATCTGACACAAATATAACCTGTCACTCTTCACAATCCTCCATTATTGCCTTCTTTGCACAAAGCTATCATTTTACCACTGGCCTCCATTTGCCAGACTTTATTTTATTCTTACTTTATATTCAATTCAATTGCCCCGCTGAAAAATCATAAGTAACTAAATTAATATATACGTAATTTACTACACATTTTCATAAATAAACTTGAAACACTAAACTTGACTAATCTCATAGTCTTGTTAAATGTTGTAAGCACGCTTGTGTTCTGGGGTGTTTTGAGTGAGTTGATGGGTTCAGACAGCGAGTCTCCTGAGTTCAGTGTTTGACATACGAGTTGTTTCAACAAAATGAATCGGTTCAAATGAGTCATTAGGTCGCGAATCGGACATTAGCGGACATTGACGCGCTGTTTGTTTGTCACAGGTGTTAGGACATCGCAAAAGATATAAGTTAACCAAAACACGTCACTGAATAGGATTTTTCCTTTCTTCACTGACATTTCTTTTATGTCATCTGCATGTGCGGAAAGCTTGTCAGGGATGAAAAGGCAACATGTTTTTGTGCACATTCACACCGGGCTGTAATTCAGGTAACAATATTCTCTGAATGTGCGAGGTGAAACATGGATTATGTCTTCAGGCCTCGCTTTTGATAAACGTGTTCTTGCAATGTTTCTGAGATGGTAGTATGCTACTTTAGTTACCGCTTTACAACCGAAGGTCTTACTCCAGAATCACAGATTTTGAGTTGTTTGAGCCCTAGAGTCAAGGTTTGCATTCACCTTGAGAACTTCATCACTTTGTTTTCAAATGTGAGGACTTTAGTTTTCTCCTTGTTTAACTGAAGAAAGTTTTGGCACACCCAACTGATCATTTCATCAATGTAGTTGTAGCAAAGTTCCATGTGAGGATGGAAGGAGGCGGGAACCGGCCAACGTAACACAGACTTTTAATATAACAAAAACCAAAGTAAAGTCCAGGCCTGGTCCTCTCTCGTCGTACCCTCCTGTCGCTTGTCCTTTTAATGCTCCTGGAGCTCCTCCGTGAGAGATGCAAGACTGGTGCAACGCTCATTATCACTCCCGTCACCGGCCTCGGCCGTTCCCCCGCAGCTCTCGTCCCGACCTGCTCGTTACAGTAGTCATTTGCCGATAAGACTTCAGGTACATCTGGGTGTCATCTGCATGGCTGTGACCTTAACCGTATCACCACTTAACCACAGTTTTGAGATGCCGGCCGCAGTGTAGGAGTCATGTAAGGTCATCACCGTCATCAACACACTTTTTTGCTGGTGAAAGTTACAGGAGTGCATATTTGAACTATAAACACATGAATTGTTGATGATCATAATTTACTATATTCCGTCCTATATGTTCAAGGGCTTCTGGTGAAAAGATGAGGTCCCCACGCAAGGCAGAGGGACAGTTATGGGTGTTCTGTATAAAACACATCAGTCAGCACGCACAGGGTTAGTGTTTGTGAAGGAACGTTTCAATATGTGCTGGGATAAAAGTGCTGACCTCTTCACCCCCTCATGTGCTGCTGTCTGATCTAAATGAATGAGGTGAAAGGTCACAATGCTGTTTCGTCAGGTGAATGAAAGCCCATAATTCCCTAGAGGTTATTTCAGCATGGTTTATTCTTAAAAACGGTTAACCAGATTCTTCCTTTCTATTGAAAGACGTAAAACAAACACATGCTGTATCTCTCATAATCTGTCTGTGATTATGTTCATGAGAATAGCACGCAAACCTGAATGAGTCACACACGGTATTGTATCCCACAATGCACTGTGCCTCTGTTTACATACTGATGGAAGAATAGTGTCCAGATCGCCAAAGGTTCAGATGTGCACAAAAATAAAACAAAAGATTTCTTAAACTTCAAGATGATAACACCACTTGCTGAATTAAACATACAATGGAAAGAGATGATATGAGAAGAACATAAAGTGCTATTGTTTGAAAAAGTTCAGTACATGAAGTGTTCTGGTTCATATAGTGTTTCTAAAAACAGATATTGATGCTCACCAGCGTTCAACAAAGAGCGAGTGTTCCAGCCCATGTCCAGCAAGCCTCTCTCTCTCTCTCTCTCTCACATAAAACAATCAAGGTAATGCACGGCGGTGGAGAGCAGCAGTAAAGTGCATTAGCTGTAATTGATGTCAGTGTCTTCAGGGAATGCCAATGAGTCTGAGGAGACATCGTGTGGTGTCCATGGCAACTGACATCAGGAAGATCCGTGACATCCATTCATCTCCACACAAACACAGCACAGAGTCGGCATGAATCGGTCTCGTGTCATCTGAGCAGAACACACACTTCATTACATGAGACCAGCACTTTGTCCATTGCATTCATAAGTGATGAGCAGGGCCAGACGGAATCTTTTGTTAATTCTGCTAAATCAATGTGTTCAAAGATTTGAGAGAATGGGCCTTTAAACTTTACTAAATAAAAACATTTACAAATCAGCTGTCAAAATTGCAATTAAACATGAATAAAAACGTTATGAACATGTTTTATAAACACCATTATTGAATATAGACCTACTTGTTTATTTATAATATATATTTTACATGCAGCATGACATATTTTTATAATGATGATCATACATGTAAACTGTGTTCACAGCTTTAAACTCTGACGATCTCAGTCGTGTTTTTGACGACTTTCAGTGATACTGTTTCAGCACATGAGATGAAGAAGAAAGGAATTAATGTGGAATAAAACATAAGCGCTTTAACAAACTTGTTCGCTCATTGCATTGTTGTGTGTGAGTTTGCTGTGTCTGACTACGCAGCGCTTCTTAAACCCGAGTATAATGTGTAGTGCTAAGCTTGCTTTTATCAACAAAAACACGTACCAACAATACCAACACAACAACCGTATCGTATGGACACTTCTATAGACAGGCTGCTTCATTAGTGGTTTTTGCTTTGCGTGAGGTAACGCGTATTCTGTCTGGCTCTGCTCATCAGATATGTTTACAATTCTGTGCCGTGCACCGTTTCACAGCCAAGTTCTGAAGGTCACCAGAGAGAATGCTAAAGCACTCAGCTCTATTACATCACAAACATCTGATGTCATCCGACAGACACGTTCATCTGCATTCAAACATCTCCAATCAGATCAGCATGTTTATTTGTTCGCTCACAATCCTGACAACGATTAAACATTGAATGTTTGTGTGTGTGTGTGTGTGTTTGTTTGTGTGTCAGGCCCTGATCCAGCTGCCCGTCTACATCTCTCAATGTGAGGAGGTCCGCTTGTTCTTTGAGACCCGTCCTGAAGATCTGAATCCACCCAAAGAGTACGACACACTTTCAGTCACATACACAAACACGTTACCCCTCTCAAAACACGAAGCATTGAACATTAACAGACAGAGAGAGGTAATGACACACATCACAGTCAGTCCATCCAGAACACTCTGTAGGTGGTGAGCGTGCCATCTGTGACCCTTCTGTACCCGCTGATCTTTCACACACACACGAATGACCACTGTGACGTGACACTCATGTTCAGCTGTCACTTTAATACATGGGATGGATATATAAATATATATGATCTGTAGACTGTACACAGGGACGGATTATGACTTTGACGTCCCCTGGACATCGTGCAAGGACGATTCAAAGCCCCCCTGGCATCACATATTTTACAAGAACAGTGTTGCACCTATGCCCAAATATACAGGACTCAGAAGTCTTGTGTCTACAAACGCATGACACAGCGCTCAGGAATGGTTTGAAAGAGCTGTGAGGGTCAAACGCCTAAATAATGAATCACTCTCAAAACATGAATGACTTAGACATGAATATAAAATGATACATGTATCGGTAATGAGAATGGAAACAGTCGTGTACACAGACACGTCTTCATATCTGAAAAATATCAAGTAATGTGTTTACCTGTTTGAAAGGGAATTGTCACGTGTTTGCCAATATAACACGCGCACAACAATGAGAAGTAAAATCCAAAAGCGTATCTTTAATGAATCCACTAGAAAAGCACAGGAACAGAAGCACATGTAGACATAAACACAATACCGGACACTAAAGGAACTAAAGCCAACAGATGTCTTAAAGACCCAGTGAAATCAAAACAAACCTTTTTTTAAAAATAAGTGAGCCTTAAGAACGTCAATAAACTGACATGCGATGAAGCGCTGAGAATAAATTCCCATTCAGGAGATATAACAAATCTAGAAATTCCATGACATCACTCTACACTTCAGCCTCTCGTCCAATCAAATCCCCTGTAGACTGCGAAGAGCTTTAAACGAGACATCACTGGCATCACCACTGTGGCTGACACGCTGTTAAATGCAGCTTTGCCTGGCGGGAGGGGCCACTGCATTTTTCAGTTGAAATGACGTCATCACGTGTAAAATGCTGCGTGTTCCAGGGCATTGCAGTGGGCCTTTAAATGCAAGAGAGAACGCAATCAGGGAGAACAGACCAATGAACAACTGAGGAAACTAATGAGCGAACCAGAACATACCAAAGCAAACGGTGACAGTACAAGTAGATGTGCTTCTTCACATGTAAATATGTTTGTGTGTGAGAATGACCCGTCTCTGTGTACCGAAGACATTTAGTGAATATTTGTGATGAATGTTGAATTGATGTTTCTGTTTGCAGGGAGTCGAGTGGCAAGAAGAAGTCAGGTGAGAAACTGAATCATGTCATGTGTGCGACGGTGAGTTGGATGATTCTCTCTGAGGTTTGAGCGCCCTCTGCTGATCATAATGCGCATCAGCACGTGCAGAGGATCATGCGGCTCGCAGGCTGTTCATGTGTTTACTGTGAATGCTCTCTAAACATTTGCACCTGCTCTCGTCCTCATCAGGCCTTGTGGAGCGAGCGACTTCTATCATAAAGAGAGGTAGTGACAGACGTTTGTGTAGTGGTGCTCTGTGTGTCTTTGAGTCTCTCTGTATGAGGGTCTTTGAGGTGGGCAGGGTCAAACGTCTCCGGTGTGATGTGCATGGCCGTGTGGTGGTGGTGGTGGTGGCTTACAGCGGGATTTCATGATGATCAGAATGCTTGATCGTTTAATAATCGAGTCTTTGACAATGAAACACCCATGAATGTTCCTTCACAAGGTAAAAGAGAGCAGAGAGAACCTGTTGTTAAAGTAAAGGAAAGAACGAATGCTCTTTCTGTGTAGATGAAGGGTGTGATGTTAAAGTGCTCTCTTGAACCTTGACAGAATCATGTTTGTGTAGCC
Organism: Barbatula barbatula; assembly: GCA_037178815.1. Lineage (NCBI taxonomy): Eukaryota > Metazoa > Chordata > Actinopteri > Cypriniformes > Nemacheilidae > Barbatula > Barbatula barbatula. Next base: position 18,428,558 of record CM074097.1, read on the forward strand.
TGTCTCTCAGTGTTCTCATCACGTTCAACATGTTTCCATCATGTTTTTAAAACATGAATCTGTGAATGGTTTCGGCTGTTACTTAACAGTAGTTTCAGGAATAGATCTATATAGAAAAGTCACGTTTGGATGAGAACTTGCATACGTACGAAATCATTCACAGACATATATTCAGTCCGGATCCTGTGTTTACCTGATGTGATGTGGTGATGGTTTGTCCCGGGCCAGCGGTGTGTCTTCTGGTGTCTGTCTGTCTGTCCATACATGTGTCCCGCTCTGTTTCTTCAGGAGGAGACTCGTCCTCGGCCGACCCGCTGCCGCTGGATCAGTATGTTGCCGTGACAGACTATGAGAAACAGGAGAGCTCTGAGATCAGTCTGTACGTGGGACAGGTGGTGGAGGTCATCGAGAAAAATGAGTCCGGTAACAACCGCCCATCAAGAGCATCGTTGATGATACTGATGAAAGCGGATGATAAGTGAACGGCTGTTCTTCTGCGTGTCCTCACAGGCTGGTGGTTTGTCAGTTCAGAAGAGGCTCAGGGTTGGGTACCGGCCACGTGTCTGGAAGCTCAAGATGACCCTGATGATTTCTCCCTGCCAGCAGAAGAAGGTACGTGTCCAGCCGACACCTCTCGTGATGTTTGTCCACACTTTAAAGCATCGTTCTGTTGGTCGATGTGTGGTACATGAGATACCTGTAGTATATTTCATCTCCGCACTCCTGCGACATCATGTCATGTTAAAATACACAACACATTGTGCTGGCGAGTGGTTGGAAGGATGTCTCTAGTTGCATTCTGAGATCATTCTGAGATCTGTTGATCATCAAACACATAATGTAAATCAGTTTCAAGAATGTTTATCAATGATATGGTTTATATTGGATGTAGTTCACCATCTTTCTATTTACAAACTCATTCAAATGACTTGTCTAACAGCACTATAAATATAAAGGTCTGATAACAGTTATTCTGTCACTGTTCAGATCAGTGTTTCCACTTTATTCTCTCCTCTTTATAATCAAAAATGATCTTTCTAATGGTTTTACACAGGGTTGCAGTATTTATTATAAACCATTCGTCTGTACACATCGTTGTTTTAAAAACATCATTTGCATTAATAATCCTCGTCCACCTCTGGAAACGACCTCTCTTCCCTCGGCTATACATCACAATACTTCTGTTTCATACCGACTTTAAAGGAATGAAGTACACTACAGACGTCTATCTTTCATCACATAGACAGCTGTGTGATTTCTGATGGATGTTTGTTGAGTTTTCACATGTGTGTGTGTGTGTGTGTGTGTGTGTGCTTGCTCTCTGCTGGAGTGTGCCGGAGATTCTGGTCACTGCCGAGACACGTGGGTCGCAGGCGTACTTTAGGGGATCTGTTCAGCACAGGCTTTGGTCAAGGTGGAGAGAACAGCACTTTCTGATCTGCTGTGTGCATGCTGTGAATGTGATGTAGCACGGCGTCATGTCACTGTTGCACGATCTCTTCTGTTCTACTGAACGCATGCAAGATCCTGTCTTTCTTATTTCATGTTTATGAGAAGACTGCAAATCACTACATCAGTGCTTCCCAACCTGAATGCATGTTTTGTCTTGAGCACTCTGTAAAGATCGACATCTAACAAACACGATCATACTGATCAAATCAAATATAGCAGGAGAGAGAGAGAGAGAGAGAGGGCATGGAAATCTATTTATTTACTCTTATTTAGTCTCAGACCTAATGTTTATTGTGTCCTGATGTTCCTTGTGTCCAACACTTTTCTATTCCTACAGCATCTTTCTTTATAGTCATGTGTTTCAGGAGTAAAAGTCAGGTAGATTTACATTGAAATGAATAGTTTGTGTTGTTTATGTTACAGCTTCATGTCCTGTATCAATGTTTTATTCAAGCTTACATATAAACTTTAAACACGTCAGTCAAACATTTTAACGTCACTGGACATCGTCGGTAATATCGTCATGAATTGGTTGATATTCCTGTAAAAGTAATATTAGTTTTTAGTTCTGGTCCTTTCCACACAAACTCTTGTTAAATGTGATGATAGTTAGCATTGTGTTATCGAGTATTTCAGGCATACGGCACTGTTCACATCTATGAATGCATGTGATGTAGAACATGTGATTTTGTTGTTCATTTACAGACAGATCATCTCTGCTCCTCACAACCGTAACCACACCTGACAGACAGCTTTTTAAAGAGACGTATGGCTTAATGTGTTCTTATGGCCTCACACTACTAGCATTTGTCCTTAGAAACACATCAAATACTTTCATTTCCCCCCCAAAAACCTCAATGGAATACTCTTGTTAAGCTGAGGAGGCCGTCGTGTTCTTTTTCAATGACGTACACTGGTTTCACACACACACAGCCAGCCACACTGAACACAGACACACTGATCAGTTCTTCAGTAAATATAAGGTTCATACGATATATATATATATATTTATATATGCAAAAATAATAAAGAAAGAACACTGTTTGGTGTATTTTCATACATTTTAATATTGTTGGTCAGAAACAATACAAACATACATATTAATAACCAAAATCGTTTGCAATTGAATATACACACAATATTTTTAGCCATTATAAAATGCATTATAATGTATTGTGTTTATCAGTATATTCTCATATAATGATAATGGTGGATGCTGATGTCTTAAATAGTCTTAACTGTCTTAAAGACGGACGTTTAAAGCGTATGAATGCATGTGAATGCGTTCTTCTTCTATGGCAGGCTGGCTTGTGTCAAGAGGACGTAACGCCACCTGTGTGTTTATATATCTGATCTTATGTTTGACGTCTCATATTTTACTGTCATTCGTGAAAAGCGTGTGTGCTTCACTGTTGTGTTAAGAGAATGGGTTTAGGTTGCTAGCATTTGACGTCATGGATTTTGACAAAACAAATATGGCGGCCAGTTTATGAATACTGTGACAGTTACACGTTTTTTTTATTTCACATTTATAAAGTTAATGTCATTTTTTATACATTGAGCCATACATCCGTCTATACTCAAGGTTCCTTTTAAAATATCATGCAGTTGCTTTTTGCCAAACATTGTTGGAAGCACAGATGATCTTTAACCCATGAAAGGATAAAGGTCTGTCAGGAACACAGAAGCAGTGGTTGTATTTGACGTATGGAAATATTCTGTTCACAGAGGAGAAGTACACTGCCATCTATCCATACTCTGCACGGGATCAAGATGAAATAGATTTGGAGAGAGGCATGACTGTCGAGGTCATTCAGAAAAACTTGGAAGGCTGGTGGAAAATCAGGTACAAACACATACAAATTTAAACTCAATTAAAAGGACAATAAAGAGCTCAAGTTCTTCTCTTTTGAACTGATTGTTGTGCTCCTCAGGTATGAAGGGAAAGAGGGCTGGGCCCCGGCGTCTTATCTGAAGAAAGCTGACATTCTGAGTCAGAAGATGACAGCCGGCGGCCCGGTTCATGCCAGCACTAATGATCTGGACGTGGCTTTCAGACAGCTGAATGCCAACAGAGAGAACCAGAGGGACAGACTGACGCCGTTCTCAGACACCAAACGCAGTACGTTCACCTTCAAACATTCAGTGTGTTGAATTGAACACGTCGCGCTCCTCTAAATTCTTCTCTCCTCCTCATTATCAGAAGCAGATGCACGACAGAGACCTCCACCACGCCGGGATCTCACAATAGTAAGAGTGATGTTTCATTTCTCGAATGTTCTAGTGAGGACCAAAGGTTGGACACACAAGTTGCAGAGAATAGGAAACATAGCTGGTTTATTACACAGCCAGGGTTACAGATGTACACAAAACGTGACCTATGATCAAAAATGATGTCCTCCTCCTAGTCATAATCATTACCTCTCTTCTTTCAAGAGCCTGATGCCATGTCAAGTCTGCATGACTCTGTTTTTCATAACCTGCTTGTCTTTAATTCCTGGAACAGCCACGAGGAGTGAACCTGCCTAAACCTCCAGTGCCCCCTCAGGTAGAGGAAGAGTATTACACCATAGCTGACTTTCAGACAACTATCCCCGATGGCATTAGCTTCCAGGCAGGTTTGAAAGTCGAGGTATGTGTAACATCAACTGCAGAAATGCACATCATCCAGCTGTTGTCCACGTGCATCTCACCGTTTCCCCTTTGATGTGTTCAGGTCATTGAGAAGAACTCCAGCGGCTGGTGGTACATTCAGATAGATGATAAAGAGGGCTGGGCTCCAGTAACATTCATAGACAAGTACAAGAAGACCAGCAACGCCACCAGGCCAAACTTTTTGGCCCCTCTTGCTGGTGAGATGGCTCAAATGAAGCTTGAGGACACCTCAAGCAGTAACACCACCTCAGAAGATAGTTGGTCCAAGCCCCTGCCGGACGAGCCCTCGTCCAACTCTGATTTGTCCAGCCGTCCCAAACTGAGAGAATGGAAGTCCAACGCGATCAAGAGCAGCTCCCCTTTTTCTGCCTCTTTACCTCCGCCTCCCTCCTCTCCCACAGCTGAGGAGAAGCCGGCTTTACCACCCAGGAGAGAATCCATCAACAAGAGCCTGGAACTGGAGGACAAACCCAGAGCGGAACTCTCCAAACCTCTCCCGCCCAAACCACCGGCCCCAGGGGTCATCGTCCCGCTGATAGCGCCAAAATCCGCTCCCGTCAAACCTGACAAACCCCCGGAGGTCAAAAAGGAGGAGAAGAACAAGCAACTGTACCTGCGCAATGAGATGGGATTGGAGTGTGGCCACAAGGTGTCGGCCAAGGAGGTGAAGAAGTTTAACCTGAAGCATGTGCCCAAGCAGCCCCCCAAACCCAAAGCGGATTCACGAGATGACGACAAGCCTGATTCGGTCAACCTGCCGCCGTTTCCAAAGCCAAAACCGGTTATCAGACCGAAGCCTGCCCCTGCAGCTAAACCAGAGCCCGTAGCTAAGAGTGAGCTGGATATCACAAACCTGAGGAGTAAACTCCGTCCATCTAAACCTCCAGAGCTCGCCAGCAACCCAAGTGAACGTGGTCCACAGAGTAACGCCTCGTCCAACGCATCCGAAGAGCCAAAATGCTTGACCAAACAACAGAATGGCCACGAGCCATCAGAAATGTCTAAACCGCCAACAAAAGAGCCACCACAACGACCTTCTGTTGCTCCCAGAAGACCTCCACCGCCGAAGAAGAGTTCTGAACCAGCCAGTCCCACAGATGTCAAACCTTCTTTCAAAGACTTTCTGGAGGCCAAGCCAGCCCCTCCTCCTCAAAGCAGACCCCCTCCACCCAAAGCCAGAGCTGTCGCTCCCACAGCCTGCAGGGAAAAAGACGAAGCCAAACCCAAAGTGCCTGTGCCACCCAAGCCCCTTATGAAACCAGGCCCACCCAAAGAGAAACTGCCACCTCTTATCAAAGAGCCGGCCAGAGACCAGCTGTTCTTAGCCGTGGCTGACTTCGATGGAGATGAGCAGACGCCCGCCTTTAAAGAGGGCACCGTTTTTGAAGTGCTGGAGAAACAGAGCAGCGGCTGGTGGTTCTGTAAAAATGCCAGCGATGAGCCAGTGATGGAGGGCTGGATCCCTTCCAATTACCTGGCCAAAAAACCTTAGGTACTCCTTATTTAATCCACACCGTTTATTTATGGCTACCATAACTTGTTTTTGTAATGACATTCCATGCCATTTTGTGTGTGTTTTTGGTGGTTCAAGATCATTCTTGTGTCATGTATCTCTGCAGGTGTAACTCACTAGCAATATATAACGGCCCTCTCGCCGCTCTTTATGATATCGTGCCTCAGTGTAAAGTGCTTTTGCGCCCTATATGCAAGCAAGTTACATGTTTATTACTCATACTAGTTACAAATAGCAAATGTAGTTTGTATAACGAAAACAAAGCCTGGAGACACTCGTAACAGTCATCAGTCTGACTCTGTCTGAAATGCTTTCAGGTGCCAAAACTACAAACACCTCATTTATCTGCCTTCTTTTGAAATAAGTAGAGAACGTTTGCACCTTTTAGATTTGCTGCAGCCATCCGCACAGGAACTGCTATGAGAAGAGAAGGTGCAGAACGTATAAAAACAGTCCTGAGAAAACGGTTTACAGTACAGTGTCATCCATTTCTATTCCATTCACAGTGGACACGAATGAAAAATCTCCATCTCATTTTTTGCAGTACTAATGTCCAGATGTAAATAAGAGTAACGGATTACCTCAGAGCGAGTGTCATTATTTTCTATAGCAGTATTGCCCAGAAGTATTTTCATGACACTGAGAAAGGTGCTTAGATGTTTTAACATTCATGCTTGACTGGTTTCAAGCCTAGATTTGATAAACATGGTTATTGTTAACATTACTTTTGAAATGGTCTGTGCTTTGTTGTCCGTAAATGCAGAGAGTGAATGAGGTGCTCAGTTTCACTTCTTGACAATACTGGAAGCGCCAGAAATGAATCCATGCTCATCAGCTCCTAGTTGCTGTAAATCTCTTCTCATCTGCATCAATCACAGGAGGCTGAATGAAGGTTACGAGAGGAAATCTGCAGGTGTTTCTCATCATGTTCTGTAGGTTTATTAAGAGCAGACATAACACACAGAAGCTCTCACATATACTGTATGTGCACCAAGACAGATAATGTACGTGGGAAAGGATCTGTTTGGATGATCTGTTGACACATTGAGCTTTTGAGTTTTGTCCATCATACTTCATCTTTTGACTTTTATCTTTTCTACATGATGTAAACCAAATAAACATTTGACATTTTCAAAAATGCTTTCCATGACGTTATTGAGCCATCACAGACAGTCACACTCATTCTGAATGTATGATATCAAAACATGTATTCATTGAGCTGATGCTTTCATTCAGATGAGTTTTCAATGGAAACTTCTTGAAAGTTGTGGTGGTCACAGACAATCAACCCATCTCGGTTCTTTAAATGTATTGCGAGCGAGGACATCAAGAAGCGTTTCATCAATTACACCTGACGCACGTGTTTATAATAAAGAAGTGCCTCCAGTGTTTGACCAACAGGACCCACACAACAATTCAGTGCTACGGATTCAAACAGAAACTCAAGATGATTAATAAACATCTTATTTATTAAATATACTCAAAGAACAACATGGACATACATTCACACTTAACCTTTGGTTACACTTAGTTACAAGACTCAATGGAATGATGAAAACGCAAGACAAAGACATTGACTAGAAGGGAACTAGAGAGAGTTTCTCGTACCAAACACTCGCGGGGGAAAATGGCTACTGCTCATAAAATAACACAACGGGTAAAACCTGAACACAATGTTTAAGGTGGAACACAACATATTGCACTTTGGTTAGGTGACAGTGCTTTGAACATACAAAAGGAGTAAAAACATGACAATTCCATTTAAAGCGTAAAGAAACGTCTCTGTCAGCTGTCGAGTCTTGAACTTTGGCACGTGTGCAGGTGTGATGTCGTCTCATCCAGTGTGCTGCCGCGCTTACAGTATATGACTACAACTCACATTGTGACATCGCAGAATAAAACTGGCAAACTTATTTCTGCCTGTATGTAAAATCATTTGAAAGAAAGTAAAATAACTTCATGTACCAATTAAAACAAACACTGCTGTCTTATAGAAAATGACGCCCACAGCGATTCAGATGAAACTTAAATGTAAAATCAGTTTTTAGCATTTAAACATTTGTACAAGGTTGAAATTGGTCATTACACTTTGTTATAAAAGTAAAGTGATATTAAATGATTATAGAAAAAAATAGGTTACGTAAAAATATATATATATATATATATATATATAAGAATATGGGTTTGTACAATATATTTGGCAATGCAAATATCACTTAAGCAAGAAGACTTTCTCTCTTGGATGTTAAGTGATGCATAAATGAACTTGAATGCCGTCATGAATTATTCATGAGCACAACTTACCCTTTACAAACAATTGAGTCAAATATCAGAATTGAAGTTAGTCACATAAATGATTCTGTTAAATGATGAGATGGTTCAATACGTATAATGTGATGGATGTGGATTCACAACATGAGCTCGTTTTAGTCTCAATGCTTTAAACTGCACTAAAGGCCAGTCTCTAACACAAGTCAAACCTCTGGTTTCTCACAAGTCGGGCGGGCTGATGGGCTGTGAGGGAGTAGGCGGAGGCAGTGGTTCATGTGCTGGAGGAATCAGGGTACGGAAGGAACTTGGTGAGTTTGGTTGGCGAGCCGAGGATCTGAACCTCTGGATCCTCACTCGTCCTGAAGAAAAGCTCCTGATCTCTTTTCTTCTGGTTCAGCTCATCCTCCAGAACCTGCGACATCACACCGGTACATGATACCACATCCATTTACTGCAAATACCTGGAAAAACACTTGAGCAACATTAGATACAGACCTTCTTGCGGCTCTTCAGCTGATCTCTCCAGTCCTTCATCTGATGATTGTGCTGTTCGTCCAGAGACTTCAGCCGCTGTGTCTCGTTCTCGATCAGCAGGTGACACTTCTCATTCTGCACACACACACACAGATCAGATCATCACGCCTGTAAAAGCAAACCTCTCCTCCCGTCAGGACACGCCCCTCCTCTCACCTGCAGCTGCTGCAGTTCTCTGATGTTTCCCTCGCACTGACCAATCATCTCTCTCATCTGATTGTCATGTTTCTGCTGCTGGTGCAGTCGCTCGGCCTTCTGACGCTTCTCCTCCAGCCTGGAGAACTGAAGAAAGACGGAAGAGAAGAACACCAGATCCGTGAACATAACGTACTCTGCAGACCTTCAGGAGCGCTCTTCTTCTATACTAGTACACATAAAGCTGTTCTGCAGTGTGAAATTGAGTTATGGATGTGCAGGAGATTCCACCTGTTTGATCTTCTCGCGGTCTTCTGCTGAACTGCCGCTGGAGGTGATCCTCAGGCTCTTCTTGAACATGGCCATGCGTGTTTTTCCCTCGCTGCGCTGGATCTTGGGCAGTCGGCTCTTCTCCTGCTGTTGTCTGGCCTTCAGGATCTCAATCATGCGCTGGTTATAACACTGCATCTGTTCCTGCTCCTGGAACACAGAGTCGGAGACATCACAACACAACCCAGAGTATTCAACAACATTCAAAGGCCAAGATGTCAGACCTTCTCGTGTTTCTTGAGGAGCTGATGTCTCTGAAGAAAGTACTGATCCTTCAGCTGCTGTTTGAGGAGCTGATGTCGCTCATGAAGACACTTCTCCTCGAGATCCCAGATGGTGGCTTCTTGATCTGACACACAGACAAACATCCGAGAGTTCACGCTACAGCACAATCTCAGCAAACAGCACTTTCAGTCTCTCGGATCGGTTTTTCCAAACGTGCCAACAAAACAGTTTGGATATTGGTTATGACACGTGTCTGTTTAAAATAGATCTAGAAACTGGATCCTCCTCGTGTGTACCTCTGATCAGATGCTGTTTCTTGTCGAGACACGAGCGCTCCATCTCTAAGATCTCTTGTTTATTTTCAGCAATGATTCTCTTTAGAGTCGAGTCAAGATATTCTTTCTGATCTGCCAGGAACTTCTCCTCCTGAACACAGAGAGTCAGACATGAGAAAACAGAATCAGCGTGTGACAGCGTTCACGTGCACAAACACCACCATCATCATCATCATCATCATTATTATGATGTACACACCTCAGTTTGTTTCATCTGAAGGAAATTGTTCATTTTGATCTTCTTACTGTCTTTTCTTTGACTCCTGGGCAGTTTCTCCAGCTCTTGTTTCACCTGAGAAAGCCCAAAGCAAATCTTAATGCATTTCTGCACGCTCCACACACACACACACACACACACACACACACGCACATGGATATTTTCTTTTATGTGATCACCTCTTTCTTCTTGTGTTTCATCTGATCGAGGAATCGGATGTAAGCTTTCTCCTGCTCGACTCGGATGCGTTTGCCTTCATCACGCACTCGTACGGTGTGATCCATCTCCATCTTCTCAATGCTCTGTTTCTGCTGTTTCTCCAGATTCTCCAGCTCAGTGTCATAAAACTTCTTCTTGGCCTGTGACACATACAGCAGACACATCTTCATTTATTTTAGCGCATGCATGCATTTGAAATAGGTCAGTGCAGACTGCGGAGAAACGCCTGTGTAGGAGCGTAAACAAATGTTTGTCCAGTGAAAGTCTTGAACATCTATTCATCATTATGTCTCAGGGTGCGTGTGAGACTCACGTTCATCTCCTGGTCAAATCTTCTCTGCATCTGATCTCGCTGATCTTTGAGTTTCAAGTTGAGCAGCGCTTGAGCTCGCTGTTGTTCCTTCTGCAGCAGACGCAGCTCTCGCAGCTCCTGACGCCTGCGTACACATCATCTGAGGTTTCATTCACGTCTTTATCACAAACACTTTTTACATTTTTAACACAATTTAAAATGTGTTCAGTGTCATTCAGGCTTAGCGTGAAGAAGTGATGTGACAGACGCCACACAGAGGCGGATCAAACCCCACATTCACTCACTTTCACAATGAACGCATATACTAGCAGCTCTTTATTGGTGATGTTATCATGCGTGTCGTATTAAACCTGATCCTGATCACAACATCTGTTTTCATGTATTCCAGTAATGAGAATCCTCATGAATACCGTCTGATGTCTGAGACGTGTCATCACATAAGATCACAGTGTACAGTCCAACATGACGCTTGGACTCTATAAGTGCAAAACTGATTCCGGTGTGAAATGTGGACATGATGGTGTGTTGATGTGTTTGTGTGAAGTGTAAGGCTGATGTCACACCACTAGGTGGCAGAAGGGTTTGTTTTTCTCTATGGAACAGAACAGAACGGAGCTCTTTCACGACACCGGTGGAGTCTGAAACGCTTCTTGCATGAAGCACCTGAAGCTGAAATCTGGACTGAGAGACTTGCCTGAGAAATCTCATCTCCTCGTCCTTCTTCTCATCATCACTGATAACTTTAGATGTGGTGACGCTCACCTCGACACCATCAAACAAGAATATACGAGTGCGTTTCAGCGTCTTCTTGTAATCCTGATGAGAAAAGAAACAGATGATAAATGAACCATAAACACACAGGGCGGGGTGCTGTGAGAGAGAGAGGGGCCGGGGGTCATGAACAGGAAGTGGTGAGATTGATCGTCTGACAGGAAGTGCCAGCCGTGTTTCTCAAGAGACGTGAGAGTGAACTTCCCCTCACAGTGTCAGATTTCTCACGAGCGTCATGAAGACATGAAGAGTCATGAAGAGTATTTCAGGATCACACAGCTAACACTCGTCTCAACATGAACATCACTCGCGTCTGTGTGTCATATAACACGTTTGTGTTGAGTCGGCAGAGTAAACATTGACACATCCTCCCTAAAAACACAACACTAAACAGACAGTTTACTGTGGGTTCACTCCTACAGGTCTCTGGACATGCTGAGGAATTTTCTCTCTCTCTCTCTCTCACCCATCAGTGAACCAGAGAAAGAGTTGTTCTTCTCTCACAGAAGCACAGGCTGATGGGATACATCACACATGAGTCTCTGATGCACAAAACAATGAACACGACACACAACAGTGAATGACTGACAGACAAAGAGCCTTTGATAGAAAACTCTGGAAAATCTGAAGACACGTCAACGTGAATGTTTCTCTGTCTGCGGCTGCGCAACACAAGTCAAGAGAGGCGGAGAGGAAGGAAACACATTTTACAATCAAGCTCTTGTTAATGATGCCAAAACACAAGTTTTCCATGTTTTGGTAACACAACTCTAGTGAAATGTACACAGAAATAGAGAGCAGGAGCAGTGACTGAACATCTGAGGACTTTATTATATGATGATGTGTGGAGAGACACAGGGGCGCTCTGAACACATGCAGACCTGAGCGCTTATGCTCCATAACACACACAACAACACAAACACACACACACACACACACACAAACACACAGGTTCAACACACACACACACACACACACACAGGTTCAGACACACGCACACACACACACAAACACGCACGCACGCACGCACGCACAAACACACAGATTCAGACACACGCACACACACACACACACAAACACCACACACCACACACACACACACACGCACGCACAAACACACAGGTTCAGACACACGCACACACACACACAACACCAACACGCACACACACACACACAAACGCACGCACAAACACACAGATCACACACACAAACACGGACAGACACACAACACACACAAACACGCACCACACGCACACACACACACAAACACACGCACCACACACGCACACACACACACACGCACCACAAACACACAGATTCAGACACACAAACCACAACCGCCCACGCACCACACACACACACAAACACCACGCACACACGCACACACACACACACAAACGCACGCACAAACACACAGATTCAGACACACAAACACGCACATACACGCACAAACACGCGCGCCGCGCACGCGCGCACGCAAACGCACAGATTCAGACACACAAACACACACAAACACGCACCACGCACGCACACACACACACAAACACACGCACGCACACACGCGCACACACACACACAAACGCACGCACAAACACACAGATTCAGACACACAAACACGCCATACACGCCGCACGCACGCACACACACACACAAACACACGCACGCACACACCGCACACACACACACAAACGCACGCACAAACACACAGATTCAGACACACAAACACGCACATACACGCACAAACACGCGCGCCGCACGCGCGCACGCAAACGCACAGATTCAGACACACAAACACACACAAACACGACACGCACGCACGCACGCACACACACACACAAACACACGCACGCACACAACGCACACACACACGCACGCACGCACGCACAAACACACAGATTCAGACACACAAACACGCACATACACGCACAAACACGCGCGCACGCAAACGCACAGATTCAGACACACAAACACACACAAACACGCACACACACGCACGCACACACACACAAACACACGCACGCACGCACACACGCACACACACACGCACACACACACACAAACACCACGCACGCACGCGCACACACGCACACACGCACACACACACACGCACGCACGAACACACACACACACGCGCACACACACACACAAACACACGCACGCACGCACACACACACACACACACACACACACAAACACACACAAGGTCAGTGGTGCGCTCCTCTCCCTTCTGTATAAACAGAGGTCTGTTCTGTGCAGTCAACACAAGTCATAATAATGAAGCAACAAGCGTTCCTCTTCAGCTACAAACAGCTGTAATGTGTCCGAGCACATCTGTCTGTTCTTCAGTGGAGTTTTGGACTCGTTTTATTATAATATGTCAGTTTGAAGTCATGGCAACTATGAGTCCACCAGACATTCCACATGCTTTACTGTATACAGCTGTGCAGTAAGTGAACATCTCCACTGAAACGGATCTGAAGTGACTTCTGATCTGTGTGTGAACAAATACCAGTCCTCATGTAAAGCATGTGATGTAGGTTTAATCTGACAGAAGAGAAACACACGTACCCGTACAGAGAGGGTGCCGGCATCCTTGTTGACCGACATGTCACCAGACAGGTCCAGAATCAAAGCATTCACATCCTCCACAAAAGTAGATGACCTGTCGCTGGCGGCAGAAGCGTGACGGGTGGGCTCCGGGGCTCGAGTGGGCTTCGTGACGTCTGGAGATTTCAGTGATGTCATCAGCGGTTTCTCTGTGCTGTCCGATGAACCCGACGGTTCATCTGTTCTCAGAGGTGATGAAGGGTCACAGCTCTCTGGACTCTTGGGCTCATCTTCAGAGGTGGGAGTCATTTTTCCATCCTCAATGCCGGAGTCAGAGCTGGAGGTCTTACCTGACGCCTCACTCTCGGGTTTGTCTTGATCTTCCTCGCTCACGTCGTCCTCCGTCTCTTTCACCAGGGTTTGGCTGGACACGGGGGTCTTGGGCTCATCCTCGGCTTCAGCGAGGCGCGTGTCATGTGAACGGTCCCCTTCTAAACTGATTTCAGAGGGGTCTTTACATGGAGCCTAAAAACACACAGAGATGTTCAGCATGCATGCCTAAAAAAGCAACTATCCCATCATGATTATAGTTTTGACGGAGGTGATAAATGACCCAGAATGACATCAGAGAGACTGAAGGTTATTTTAAGAAGCACTCGCACTATCGTGCCGTGTCATTCACTCTGTAATAGAAGGAAAACCTAGAATAGACGTGGGTGGAGACGCATGGAAGTGACATCACAATCACATTGTGCTGTGTGGGTCACGTCTGCGTTTCCTTCCACATGAATAAAGTGCTGCAGTATTACAGTACACGCAGGCCTGCTTTCAATTGCAATATTGAAGTAACTTTTATTCAAATGCCCGAGACTGGTGTGACAAAACAAGGGCACTGACATCTCTGAACATTTACAATATCTGACATATGTTTATTTAGAACTACTCTCTGGATTTTGAGAAGTCGTGCTTTCACAATGCACTGCAAAAAATGACGTTCTTCCTGAGCATGCTTGTCATTTTATAGTTCAAATATGTTTCCTTGACAAGATATGTAGTCTGGTTTTACGAAAGGAAATATACCAATCAGGGATGTTAAAGACAAATCTGCTAGCGGGGTGAGAACGATACAGTTGAATGGACTCACCCCATTGGCTTTTGGTAAAACAAGAGTAAATGTGTTTAGTAAAAGATGTTTTCTATGGAACAGTGCGTTCATCATCATCATCAAACATGGGCGAGAGAGTCAAACCGTACAGACGAGAGATCAGCTGGATCATCCTCTTCTCCTTCTTCATTCTCGTTCTCGATCTCCTCTCTCACCTCGGCTTTAGCTTCAGCCACCAGCTCTCTCAGAGGACGGTTATTCTTCACCGAGCTCACAAACGGATGCTGAACACACAACAAACACATGATTACACAACAAATAGAATCAGTTCAGACGTCACGAGACAAAACCTCAAAACTTGAGATCAGCTCAACCCCATCTTCAGTTCTTAAGCTCTGTCAACACAAACCCACATTTATTTTGATATACACTTCCTGTCATCATTTCGTCATCTATAATTCTTTCAAATAAACGCCCTGTAGAGTTAAATATAATGGACATCGTTCAACAGACTGAACCCATAATAATCCACTACAGCTGTGACATCATTCTCCTGAATGCCAGAACGTGATTGGTCAAGCGTCATATTCTGTGTACGTGTTTTTTTTCACCAATTAATTTCAGCTGAAATGAAAGTGAGTGCCTGGCGCGGGCGGGCGTCTGTGTTAGAGCGAGCAGCTGTGTGATGGAGAGAAGCGCTGAGCTCATGTGTTATTCAGCTGAAGCAGCTGCTGAGCGAGACGTCCACTGCAGATCAATGACTCTCACTGCGAACACAACATCACTGCACACCTCACATCATTTGTGCTTCACTCAACACAATAACAGCACTGTGAACAACAGCAGGACACAGTGTACGGACATCAGCCCTACAGACACATCACTGTGATTCTATACAGAGAAGCTCACCGGACAGCGTCTTCTTCAGTTCAGACGGGATCTCTGTGTGAAGAAAAGCTTTCTGCTTTTCATCAGAGACTGAACATGTAGTATATTCACACAGCAGCAGGATGTTGATTTTGACCTTTTCTACAAGAGAACCTCAATGATGATGAGTGTGATATTCATACACTGGAAACACTTTGATATATTCCACTCAATGTGTGTTTGCTCACCGGAGCTTTGCTGTGGATGTCAATCATCAATAAATAATCACATCTTAATAATACATATGGCACTTCAAATAATGCAGATCATCATCATCAATGTAATGTAAAGCAGCTGACAGTGATGTGCAAATGAACACAAAGCTTCTGTTGTGTCCTTGTGTGTCTGTCACAGCCAATGAAACATTGACAAACACATACGACTTCCTGAACACCTCGATCACGGACTTCACATCAACAGACCTCATCCGACTGAAGCACTTTTCACTTGACTTCCATGTGGAGAGCACATGCACGGCTCTGGCCAAAATCACGATCATCACCGCCAGAATAACCCATAAACATTTTTCCTTTTATAATAAAATAATGTGTGTGAGAGCTAGTGTTATCAGACAGAGACAGACATGAAGAGGTAAAGCGACTTCATATTCAGCAGATGTCATGCAGGACACGCGCTTTCTGAGGTCAGCTCTGTGCTCCAGCAGATCATGGCGAGATATCCAAGAGCAAGAATGAAATGAGTCTTTTAGAAGAGGAAGTGTGAGGTCTGTGATGAGACGCTCGGGGGTTTCTGAGGGCGTGCCCTGTACACATCGTGCTCACTTCAGCCAAAGTGTGTGTGTGTGTGTGTGTGTGTGTGTGTGTGTGTGTGTGTGTGTGAAAGCTCTTACTTCTAGAAGCTGAGCAGCCGTCGGCCTTTTCTCAGGGTTTTTATCCAAAGCTTTTTTCAGGAAATCCTTAAACTCCATTGACCTAAAACACACAAAACCCTTCAACATTCACCCGACAAGACTTCATCTACATATAAGTGACCGAGTCGGATTGTGAAAGGATGAGATCTCAGAGAAGAGCGAGAACAGCGTGTCTGTCTTACAGTAAACACTGCAGAGGGTCTCGGTGTCTTACCACTTGGTGGGCTGCTCCAGGCTGGGCGGTTCAGACTTGGCTATTTTGAGCAGAACTCTCATGGGGTTGAGCTCGTGATGGGGCGGCTCGATCTGAGCCAGCTCGATCAGTGTGATGCCCAGAGACCAGATGTCTGCTTTATAGTCGTACGGCGCGTCCTTCATCGTCTCACACATCACAACCTCAGGAGCCATCCTGAACACACCACAGGTGATCACACACAGAAGATAATGTGCTGATAATGGAGTATGAATGAGTTCAACAGCACGCACCAGTATGGAGTCCCAATGAAAGAGTCTCGTCTCTGGAGGGTTTTGGTGTTTTTTGCAGAAACGCCAAAATCAGCTGTAATAAAAAACCACATGATGAGATGTTAGATCATGTTCACTGAGAATATAATGTACATCTTAATCACTTCTGTTGAATATAATCATCTTCATGATTAGAGCTGTGGAGTATGTGTGTGTGCGCGTGCATGTGTGATCGTGTGTGTGTGATCGTGTGTGTGTGTGTGTGTGTGCGCGTGTGTAGTTCTTTGTGTGTGTGTGTGTGTGTGTGTGTGTGTATTTCTTGTGTTGTCTGTTGGCCTGACATTCTGAAGCTCCATTAACTGACACTCAATGCGCACGCACACACACACACACACACACACACACACAGAGGAATGAAACAACATCAGTCACAATCTGCACTCCATACCCTTTAAAGCCTTTTTTCTTAAGTCTTCCTGTACCTGCGTGTGTGTGTGTTATGAACAGAATGAAGTTGAACAGAATGAGTAAGAGATCCTTTCCAGATACACAAGACATCAGATCAGATGTAAAACCTCCACATGACCGTATCAGAGGAGTCCCTTCATTAAACGCTCCTTCATCCACAACACAATCCCAACATACACTCACCAGATAAAGCTTGTGTTGGTGTCTGTGGGCGGTCTATGCAGGTTTAAAGTGCTTCTCATACAGTATAAACACACTACAGGTCAATATAAAACACACACACCAAGTTTAATGTCTCCATCCAGCATGAGCAGAATGTTCCCGGCCTTCAGGTCTCTGTGAATGATCTTCATGCTGTGAAGATACTGAAGGGCCTCCAACATCTGTTTACAGATCACCCGAATCTGAGCTTCCTCGAGAGGACGATCCAACTCTACACAAACAACAACCCACTCACAAACACATCTGAACTCTGAGTGACGTTTCCATGTTTAGAGACTTGAGAAGAACACATGGAGGTGTAAGATCAGCTCACCTAACATCGTGGCGTCCACCGCTCCTCCTGCACAAAACTCAATCATGATCTGTGGGAACACAACATCAGGGTCACCTGACAGTCAGTACATTTGATGGGATTTCATTTCGACCGACCAATCAGAATGAAGTATTCCAGAGAGTGGTGTAATGGACACAAACACAGCATGACACATGAACATAGAGAAAGAGACGTGACACTCCAGGTGACAACAGGAAAGCCAGATGTTTAATGGTTCTGCAGCTGAAAAACAGATTGAGCATTTCAAGCGTGTTGTTTGGAGACGTGACGGAGAAACGTTGACATTAAACCCCAAACTTTTCTTCACATTCAGACTTCCTGTAAGAGAGTAGAGTGATGTGTTTGTGTATTAATGATGATGATAACAATCTTCTGCAGAATCACTGACAGAAAACTTGAAGAGCTCCACAGCAGTGTGTGTGTATGAAGAGAGAAGGGTTTATATCTGACATCACACACAAGCAGGACTGTTCAGAATGTGTGAAGGCTGCCATTTAAAGTATGTAACCTACTGTGTGTGTGTGTGTGGCATTTCCTCATCGTCACATGTGCTCTGATCAACACCACTAAAGGAGGTTCAGATGTACAGTGAGTGAACAGACACACTCAGGATGCATAGAAATGAAAATTCTTGTCCGAATACAGAACACGGCTTTTCAAATTTATTTTGCCAATTTGTTCACGATTGCATGAACTGAATGGCCAAAATACTTTTTATATTTTGTCTTTTCAATGTAATACAATACAACTTCAAAAATTAATTTGAACAAAACAAATGCTAAATAAAGCCCCCCCCCCCCTTCATGAACAGCATGTGTCAGGCCTACAACTGACTGCTGAAAGAATGTACTGAAGTCTGTACCCTACAACAAAACACTTCATTAAGAGTGTCATTCAACATCATATGCATAAAGGAAATCTGTTGGATTATTATGGGCTACACTGCTAAATGATTTATAGGCAATGGGTTCAGATCTCTCCTCCAAACTGCGCTGACCGTCACTGTTCTTTCAGAGGGATCACTCACTGGCCGCCGGATGCACACAACACACTTTGACAAGTAGTTTAGTTCAGGGAACTGTGTGCACACCGTTACTATCTACATATGCATGTCATTGGTCATGTGTTTGGACCGGGAGGAGGAGAACTGAGCGGTTGCTTGCAATTCACAACCTCGCCTCTAGTCTAGATATTACTGACTGGACCTTTAAAGACGCTCTCAAGTACTACAACATCTGCATGACCTCCCTTTAAAACGCTAATGAAGGTAGTTTCTTAGATTGCAACGCAAGCAATCTTCAAAGCGCTGAAAGTGCGTAAAGACATCGTCAAATTTTATTAATTAATAGAATGTGAACAATTAATATCATTTTTGTGCAAACACACAAAACTAACCACTAAATTAAAATACTTCCTAGTTTGAGTTAGTTTCCAAAACTAGGCATTTTGTGCTAAATAATGGGAGATGGAAAGGCATTTGTTGAACTTTGAAAAGATTGGCATTCTGTTTGAATTGAAACCTGGCCAGTGAAACCTCATGATGCTTTAACCCTTTACATTCCAGACACTCTTGGCATACTGTACAGTACAGACAAAAACCATCATGATTCCAGTGTGACACCACATCTGTAACCAGAGGAACCAGTTCATAACTACAGCCGTCACACATGACTGGAATCCACCAGAACAACCAGTCTGACCACAACAACACTGACATCATGAGAGGATTATTACTGTGATTACTGAAGAAACATATGTTCATGAAAGATGAGGAGGACACATGAATATCAAGAATAAATCAATGATAACAACACACACACACACAACTCAATCAATCACCATAAACACGCCAATATCCCCCTGTAAGCGGCTCTCTTCCGAGTCTGATGACACACTGTCAAGTTCAGAACAACAATCATCACCTGTGTTTGTGTCTGACAACAAATGTTCAGTCATATCCTCTCACAAGCATTTTCTACTGAACATCTTTATAACCAGACACTTCATCCACACCCTCATATAACACACACACACAAAGAAGATTTCCATCTTTTATCCATTAAAGAGTCTCTATATACTATGTACATTGACATTTTTTACACAAAGTATCAAATTGTCTCTGCAGTGAATCTTTGTCATTTCCTCCACTACACAACACATTACACTCTCTCTCTCACACAGCGTGTCGCCTATGAAGGGCAGAATACTGCACACTTCACTGGAAATGACAGTAGTTCATACACATGTGTGTGACTGTAAAGCTCATGACAGAATCCAAACCCCTTTTCCTACACATCATGTCACTGACCGAACACATCTCACCAGACCTGTCCTGTCCTGATGACACTGCAGGTGTTGTGACATATTGAGTGTTTTCAATGACATTGGGTGGAGCATACAGTACAAGATTATTCATGAACTTCCTGTTTCACTGAAACCAGCAGGTGTGTTTACCTTTGTGACATCTTAAAGTCATTTCATAATGTTAGCAATGATCAGTTCTGTGACATCATTGACTCTCATAGTAGGACAAATGAAATGGTCGTCCAAGGGGTCTGAGAACAGTTTGCTTTCCTACATTCTTACTAATTTGTCGTTTTGTGTCCAACAGAACAAATAAATGATACAATATAGTTTCCCTACTATGGTAGTGGATGATATCCCAGAACTCCAAATCTCTTTCTCTGTGTTCAGCAGAACAAAGACATGTATAAAGGTTTAAAACAACCTGAGGGCGAGTAAATTAATGTTTGGGTGAACGGTCTCGCAGTACTGTGATGATGTGATCTGCGCAGGCAAAAAGCACTTTCTATGCATGGAGCTAAACTTTGCTGGGTTTGTTTCGTCGTAACAATTGCTTCAAGTCATGGATGTGGAAACTGCTCATGCCGACTGAAATGATGACTATTTTGATGATATCATTTATTTGTCAGATGTGTTCTGGTCATCAGCGTGTCTTACCAATAGTTTGCTGTCATAGAAGAAAGCGTCGAGCAGTTTGACGATGTACGGATGGTTACAGGATGCCAAGATGTCGATCTCCACCACGTAGTCCTCCAGCTCCTCCTCACTTTTGGTTTCGATTACTTTAGCCGCAGCCAGCACACCCGTTTCTTTATTCCGAGCCTGAAAGACATGAACGCTTTCAGTGTCAATCACTTCTGCTGCGTGCTGTATACAATCATCATCACCAAAGCTGAAATAATTTACATTACTGATGCAGACACGCTTCACACACTATTTATTCAACATGTTATATATCAGACATCACGTTCATATAATGCACACACTTGACAATGTGTAACATCTCCCGACAGACTAGATCACACACATCTACTGTGACAAAAAATACAAAATAAGAGTTTCATTATATTCGGGATTGGATTTAAGTCAAGTCAAGTCAGCTTTATTTATATAGCGCTTTTTAAAATTGTCATTGTTACAAAGCAGCTGTACAAGAAAACATTGACTACAAGTAAAACATAAAAGGTTATGGAAGTCAAAACACAGGTCAAATATCAGACACACTATAAATTCCTATATGCAGTGTTAATTAAATAAGACTATAGAATTCTAGCAGCAAAAAAAAAAAGCAAAACAGTATGCAAACGGTGGCGAGGAACCCAAAACTCCATTGGAGGAGAAAAAAAACCTCAGAGGGAGACCAGGCCTAACCAGGGGATTCCAGTTCCCCTCTGGCAAAAACTGCTGCCTCTGCACAAGCTCGACAGTGCGCGCACAACAAGACAAAATAAAAAACAAATTTAGATTTTAAATTATCATTAATAATCTAATAGCGGCTGAAGTTTTGTAGAGTCGCCACGTCCTTCGTCCAGCATTTGTCAGGTCTGGGAATGGATTGCGCCCTGCCCACTCCGGTAACCTTGGACTGCGTCCGCTCCGCTCTGGTAACCTTGGAACAATGAGACAAGACTGGCTGAGAGTAGAGTACTGTTCTGCACTCTTTGATGCAACAAATGTATCAGTTGTTATTGGAAGTGTCCCTGGTTCCGGTTGATCTAACTAGTGCAGCCTAGATCTTTGTAATATATATATTATGATAGTCTAGTGTATGCAAGATTAAAAAGATGCGTCTTTAGTCTAGATTTAACTAACAGAGTGTGTCTGCCTCCCGGACAGTGCAGGGAAGACTGTTCCAAAGTTTAGGCACTAGATAGGAAAAGGATCTGCCGCCTGCACTTGATTTTGAAATTCTAGGTATTACCAACTGACCTGACGCCTGAGAGCTTAGTGCACGTGATGGACTATAATACGTTAGAAGTTCTCTCAATTAGTGAGGAGCTAAACCATGCAAGGCTTTATAGGTAATAAGCAAGATTTTGAAGTTTATGCGATGCTTTACAGGTAACCAGTGCAAGGTTGACAGAACCAGGCTAATATGCTCAAGCTGCCGCATTTTGGACCAGTTGGAGTTTTTGTAATAGGCCTGCAGGGCAACCACCTAATAGTGCATTACAGTAATCTAGTCTTGATGTCATAAAGGCATGTATAAGCTTCTCTGCATCTGATGGTGACAGCATATGACGTAGTTTAGATATATTTTTAAGATGGAAAAACGCAATTTTACAGGTGTTGGCGACCTGGTTCTCAAATGACAGAGTACTATCGAAAATAAAGCCAAGATTCTTAGCTGAAGATGAGGGTTTTATGGAACATCCATCAATAGTTAAGCAGTATTCTTGGTTGTTACGTAGGGCGGTTTTCGGTCCGATAAGTAACACTTCAGTTTTGTCCGAGTTCAGTAATAAAAAATTGCTACTCATCCACTTTTTATATCGACTATGCATTCCACTATTCGATGGAATTGCTGTGGTTCATGAGGTTTCGAGGAAATATAAAGTTGCGTATCATCAGCATAACAGTGAAAGCTTACTCCGTGTCGCTTTATTATATCTCCTAGAGGTAGCATGTATAATGCAAAGAGCATAGGCCCTAAGACTGAGCCCTGTGGTACACCGTACTGGACTTGCGATTTGCGTGATACCTCATTGTTTATTACTACATATTGAAAACGGTCGCATAAATAAGATCTAAGATTTAAATCATACACTGGAAGTCAATAGGCCCCAATGTAGTTGAATAATCAACATTCTTCAAAATGTCTTCTTTCGTGTTCTAATGATAAAGAAACTCATACAGGTCTGACATGACACATGATGAATAAATGATGTCAGACTTCTTGTTTTTGGGTGACCTATGACTTTAAATCTGCATGACTGTACGAGTCATGCTTGACTAAACAAACACTAACTAACAAACACAAACACGGGGGAATAATGCCCGGCTGGGAATGGAAACACACGGCCAGAGGATGAATGTGGATAACAAAGACATATATGATGGTGTTTGTGCAGAATGTTAATTGAATAATACTGAGGTACAGAAGGAGTGAAATACATCTGCAGAACAATCACTTTTCATCCCACAGATTTACAGCGAAGGTTGAGTCACGTCAGGTCTTTAGATCTGGGCCGGTGTCAAACCTTAGCAACCTGCACCCGGCCACAGCACAACACGCTAAAAGCACATGCTAACATCATGAGAGAGAAGACATTGAGCTGACGGTGTGATCTGCTCGCTCCTCGTGAGCTGGAAACCCACATACACATGAGCACATTACAGCAGTGACACAGGAATGACCTTTAACCTTTCAACACATCCATGAACACGGCCACACCTGAAGAAACACCATTCAACATGTTCTTCAGACTCTCAGATTGACATCAAGAGCACTTCCTGCGTGCGTGACTGGTCTCTTCAACACTTTCATTAGCCGCACACATCTCTCAGTGGTCAAATTCATCATGGTTTTATCTTTAAAGTGAATGTCAGTGAACAGTGAAAGCTTTGAGAGAACTTTAAACGTGTGTATGAACACAAACCCCACAGTATGTGCACAGTTACTAGTGAACGAGACTGTGTGTTTCTGGACCTGCTTCTGTATTAACAGCTAAATATTGACACAATGTCACAACATCAAATATAAAGTGATCCTGCTGAAGTCTGAATGTAACAACACAATGTGTAACCGTGTGCTTCCATCCATAATATGAGTCTTAAACAATAGACAAACCATGAACTATAATACACTGTGTGCTGTATTCAAACCCTGAGCTGGGATCATTCACTTCTGTATTTACTCATGTTGTGTGTGTGTTGTGTTCATCTCCACCCAAAGAGAAGACGCTCGCTCTTCTTATCATCACGAAACCCACAGCACTGAACACCAGAGATTAAGGGAAACACATGACCCCTGACACACACGCGTCTCATCAATAAATAACAGATCTTAACATTAACTAACAGCACAAAACTCCAAGAGTTCACCACCACACGGCCTGGCATCAGCCTTTCCACACACAAAACAAACAAAATAACATTCATGTGACATTCGATTACAATCAGGTTACAGGGTCTAAAGTGGACCTTTTTTTAAAACACACAAAAACATCCATCAGGGACGCAAACTCAGTGTAAGTTTACCCCAGAAAGGGATACTCTGGGTTTGCCGTTTCAGAACGCGAGGTATGTCAAACCTGCGACCGTAAGTCAAGCCCGTTTCAGAAATCGAGGTATCTTATACTGAGAGTGAGTAACCATAATAACCTACTCTGTGAACCTAACCTGGTCAGGAGCAGGTTTTATTCCACTAACCCGAGGTTTGTTACAATCTCCGCCCCCTTTAGAAGAGCGAGCGGTGTTGAAATTGCCTACGCCGTTTGTTTTTTTCAATCGTTTTCCTTAATCGCGCACAATTTCGTCACACAGACATTAAAATGGCAGTCCGTTTATTCAGGTACCCGTAGATGAGGAAGCTGCATTCATTCAGAGAGCGTTTACGTCGGGAGAGAATATATGGTGAAGCCACGTTTGGATGTTTTATCACATCCGGAGTATTCCGCGATACTGTTTTGCTTCACAGTCCATTATATACAGTGGGTACAGAAAGTATTCAGACCCCCTTAAATTTTTCACTCTTTGTTATATTGTAGCCTTGTTATATTTGCTTAAATCATTTAAGTTAATTTTTTTCTCATTAATGTACACACACCACCCCATATTGTTGACATTTTTGCAGATTTATTAAAAAAGGAAAAACTGAAGTATTCAGACCCTTTGCTGTGACACTCATATATTTAACTCAGGTGGTGTCCATTTCTTCTGATCATCCTTGAGATGGTTCTACACCTTCATTTGAGTCCAGCTGTGTTTGATTATAATGATGGACTTGATTAGGAAAGCCACACACCTGTCTATATAAGACCTTACAGCTCACAGTGCATGTCAGAGCAAATGAGAATCATGAGGTCAAAGGAACTGCCTGAAGAGCTCAGAGCCAGAATTGTGGCAAGGCACAGATCTGGCCAAGGTTAAAAAACATTTCTGCTGCACTTAAGGTTCCTAAGAGCACAGTGGCCTCCATAATCCTTAAATGGAAGACGTTTGGGACGACCAGAACCCTTCCTAGAGCTCATCTGAGCTATCGGGGGAGAAGAGCCTTGGTGAGAGAGGTAAAGAAGAACCCAAAGATCACTGTGGCTGAGCTCCAGTCGGGAGATGGGAGAAAGTCAACCATCACTGCAGCCCTAAGTGCAAGACACATGAAAGCCCGCATGGAAGGACTCCAAGATGGTGAGAAATAAGATTCTCTGGTCTGATGAGACCAAGATAGAACTTTTTGGCCTTAATTCTAAGCGGTATGTGTGGAGAACCAGGCACTGCTCATCAGTCCCAACAGTGAAGCATGGTGGTGGTGGTGGCAGCATCATGCTGTGGGGGTGTTTTCAGCTGCAGGGGCAGGACGACTGTTTGCAATGGAGGGAAAGATGAATGCGGCCAAGTACAGGGACATCCTGGACCAAAACCTTCTCCAGAGTGCTCAAGACCTCAGACTGGGCCGAAGGTTCACCTTCACCTTCCAACAAGACAATGACCCCAAGCACACAGCTAAAATAACCAAGGAGTGGCTTCACAACAACTCTGTGACTGTTCTTGAATGGCCCAGCCAGATCCCTGAATGAACCCAACTGCTCTCTGGAGAGACCTGAAAATGACTGTCCACCAACGTTTACCATTCAACCTGACAGAACTGGAGAAGATCTGCAAGGAGGAATGGCAGAGGATCCCCAAATCCAGGTGTGAAAAACGTGTTGCATCTTTCCCAAAAAGACTCATGGCTGTTTTAGATCCAAAGGGTGCTTCTACTAAATACTGAGCAAATAAGGGTCTAAATACTTAGGACCATTTCAGTTTTACTTTTTTAATAAATCTGCAAAAATGTCAACAATTCTGTGTTTTTCTGTCAATATTGGGTGCTGTGTACATTAATGAGACAAATTAACTGAAATGATTTTAGCAAATGGCTGCAATATAACGGAGTGAAAAATTTAAGGGGGTCTGAAAACTTTCCGTACCCACTGTATATCCACACTCAGCTTCATTCACAGACCTCACTCGTCGTGGCCCCGCTCTTACATCTGAGCAGATTCTTTGTACGGCCTTACGTTTCTTTGCTAATGGTATCTTTCTATATAACACCGGGCATGTTTGCAAGGCAACTGTATGCAGAGCGGTAAGAAAAGTGTGCCTCGCTCAAGCACTTTTGTACATTTGTGTTACGTTTCCTGGACACAAACCTGTGAGTTCCATCAAAGAGGAGATTCACAGGATTGCAGGTGAATGGTGTACATGTTGTTGTATTAAGTGCATTGATGGCTTCCATATTCCCCTCATCGCTTCTTTAAATTAAACACGCTTCTTCTAAAATGAGGCCGATTATGTCAATCGGAGGTCCATCCACAGCACTAATATGGATTCATATATATATATATATATATACAGTATTATATATGTAGCAATCTTCTCCCACGCCAACTCGCTCTCTTTTGCTGCTGCTCGTGTTGCTCTTCTTTCTCTAAATGTGCTCATATTCGCTGTATGCTTGAAACAGCACCTCCAATTCCACTGGCGAGAAATAAACTGAGCTCTTTTTGTCACATGCTATTGCCATAGTGAATCGTGCTTTCTTCGCTCAATTGATGATGTCTTTTTTAAAGCCGTGGTGTACTCGGAGTGGATTGAAGTCATTGAAATCAGCTGTTCTGAAACAGAAAACTCAAAGAGTTCACATTAACTCTGTGTTTGTTGAATCCTTATTGAAACGGGCCCCATGCGTCAGATTCAACATCATTTGTTGATTTTCCCGAACTGTATTTTGAAAGAGAGGGTTTCTTTTACTGATCATAATGAAGATGTTCACAAGTGATGATGGGGTCGATGTGACGACTTTATTAAATCCTGTTTATTTAAACACAGCACAACAAGCACCGCTTACGTTTTCAGTTTCACTGACCTTCACTTCATAAGAGCTTTTTCTCAATGAGACCCTGAAGCATATAAACGGTGCGTTTACGGTGAAAAACATTTGTCACTGCTGAGCTCTTGTTTGGGTGCGAACAGATTGCTTTTTAACAAAACTAAGGGATTGGGTTAAAACATACAGGAAGTTTTAGCCTCTATGCTATCTGATATTTGCCTTCTGTCTGTCTGACGTCCTGAAACAGAACACAGTCCTCCTCAAATCTGTTCCCTCACCACCAATAGCAGAACATCACACATATGGTTCTTTTGGGATTAAAGTGACCTGGACATCACATGTCTTAGTAAGATTCAGATGTCCTAATCTCATTGACCATCTGCTCTTTACCCCAGTCTTAGGGGTCAGATGGGTTAAAGTGACCTCAGATGTCATGGGGTATTTAAACCCGTCACAGATCGTGTAGTGGACAAAAGGACAAATTCAGCTCCAGCATTTCTCGCCGCCTACTGAAACTGCAGCACATTCCATCATCTTCCTCCACGGCGACTGCATGCGAGGGTCCCTGAAGACATACTCACTCCATGTCTCTTACGTGTGACAGGTCAAAGTGTGTTATACGCCTGACATGTTTTACACAAACA
>CM074097.1:18461447-18561447 GCA_037178815.1 Barbatula barbatula
TTTGAGACTCTTCTCGACCTTCGGACCAAGCTAAGGGCTGCAGAGGGGAAGTCTAGAGACCCTGCTGATCTCTTCAAGTATCAACATCTTCTTAACTCTAACTCTCTTTTTTGCAGATGATACGCAGCTGTATTCCTCTTTTCAGCCAGATGACCCCACCGTGTCTGCCGGTGTCTCTGCCTGCCTTCTGGTGTAAATTAAACACCACCTTACCATTCAGCTCGGATCCTCAACTATAACAAACACCAAGTCTGTGAGGAACCTGGGGGTGATGTTCGTTGACCAGCTGAAATTCACATTGCAGCATCCTCTTGAACTTTGCAGGTATGTACTCTACAACATCAGGAAAATCAAGCCGTTCCTGTCGGAGCGTCTCATCTGCTAGTCCAAGCTCTGGTCATATCAAGACTGGACTACTGCAATTCTCTACTGGCCGGCCTGCTAACCAATGCAGTCAAACGCTTGAAAATGACTATGCAATAACTGTCTGATGGCTTTATCATTTTCAACTGTCTATGTTTTTAGTCTAATAAAAAAGGTCTTTCATATTGTCCGGTCAAAACCATCTCTTCTGTAAATACTTGACAGACGAATGAAAAAAAACTCTCTCTCTCTCTCTCTCTCTCTCTCTCTCTCTCTCTCTCTCAACAGGTGTTGTTCTGGCTTTTGTTGAAACTAGTAACTTTGTATTGTACCTATTGTATTATTGCTGTTTGTATGTTTCACGATCGTCAGCTGGAGTGCCAGTGAACTCCAGTAGAGGGCACTCCACTCAGGACTCTAGCCTTTTGTGTTCATTCCCACTTCCAACTCCATTTCCCATAATCCCATGCCAACCACCACCAGGTGTTCCTCATTACCACTCCTCTATATATACTGTGTTTGGACTCCCAATCATTGCAAAGTCTTGTTTAGCCAGTCTGACATTTCCGAGCGGGTCCTTGTGTTTATTCCTTCCGTGCATTCCCTTGCTTACTTTGCCGTTAATGCTTCTAGTTGCATGGCCTTGTAAACTATCAGTACTGTTTAACTTGTTAAACTCTCGTCACTTTTTATAGAAATAAATAAATGTAAATTATTAATGCATAAAAGAGTTACATTTCATATGATATATATCTGTGAATTTCAACAGGGGGCCTGTGGCCTCAATATGATGAATATTTTATTTTCTTTTCATGTCATTTCTATAATGAATAAACATCACTCAGCACAAACATTTTCCCCCAAAAAATGAGTTTTGATTATTATTGAATGAAACTTCGGGTCTTGGAGTCAAAAATGATTGAGAAGCCCTGATTTACCGGATATATAGGAGCGTCTGAGCTTGAGTAACCTGCCAAAAGTTCAGGTACAGTAAAAACAGATTGCTACAGTATATATACACCGATCAGGCATAATAGTATAACCACCTTCCTAATATTGTCTTGGTCCTTCTTTTGCAGCCCGATACACAACAAACTTCGTCTTCTGACACCTTTCCACCAAAACCAGGATTCAAGGGGATACTTCACCCAAAAATGCAAATCCTGTCATCAACAACTCTAAACCTTTATAAATGTCTTTGTTCTGCTAAACACAAAGGAAGATAATTGTAACAATGTCCGTAACCAAACAGATCTCGTCCCCCATTGATTTCTATAGTATTTATTTTCTCTACTATGGCAGTAAATGGGTGATGAGTATCTTCCTTTGTGTTCATCAGAAAAAAGACATTCAGAAAGGTTTGGAACAACTTAAGGGCGAGTTGATGATGACAGAATTTTAATTTTTGGGTGAAGTATGAATTCTTCAGTAATTTGAGCAACAAAGGAGCTGGTCTTTTGGATCGGACCTCATGCATCAGTGAGCCTTGGCCGCCCATGTCCCTGTCGCGGGTTCACTACTGTTCCTTCCTTGACCACTTCTGATAGATACTGACCACTGCAGACCGCCAACACATCACAAGAGTTTTGGAGACGCATTGATCCACAATTTGGCCCTTGTCAAACTCTAATCCTTATACATAAACTTTCAGGACAAATAGTTTTTTTGCCTAATATATCCCACCCACTGATGTGTGCCGTGATGACGAGATAATGTTGACAGGTTCACTTCACCTGTCAGCTCATAATGTTATGCCTGATCTGTGTATAGAGAGAGAGAGAGACAGAGAGAGAGAGAAAGAGAGAGAATATGCATTTAACAGAAGCTCAGAAAAGGGGCTCTGGGTCAAAGTGCTTCACATTCTAGGTAACGGGTGGCTACTTTGAATATGCTAAAATATGACAGTTTTGATTTCTTCTGGATGCTTTTATTCCACATAATTCCTAATGATTGTGTTATGAAATAATAGTATATGTGAAATATAAAGAATGGTAAGCAAAACAGAAGTGGTCAGGACAGATGAAATACTGTGGATGAAATCATGAAAACGTGTGTATTATCAGTTGACCAGCAGAGGGCAGCATAACACTGCAGCAGTTCGTTGCTTATATAAACCGAGTTTGACTTTTCTCAAGACAGACAGAACAACACTGACTGTGAGCAGAAAAGAGATTATGAGTGTGATTATGAGTGTGAGTATGAGTGTGATTATGAGTGTGAGTGTGATTATGAGTGTGTGATTATGAGTGTGAGTGTGATTATGAGTGTGAATACGAGTGTGATTATGAGTGTGAGTGTGATTATGAGTGTGTGATTATGAGGTGAGTGTGAGTGTGATTATGAGTGTGATTGTGAGTGTGATTATGAGTGTGTGAGTGTGATTGTGAGGTGTGATTATGAGTGTGATTGTGAGTGTGATTATGAGTGTGATTATGAGTGTGATGATGTGAGTGTGATTATGAGGTGTGAGTGTGATTATGAGTGTGATTGTGAGTGTGATTATGAGTGTGATTGTGAGTGTGATTATGAGTGTGATTGTGAGTTTGATTATGAGTGTGATTGTGAGTTTGATTATGAGTGTGAGTGTGAGTGTGATTATGAGTGTGATTAGGTGAGTGTGATTATGAGGTGTGTGATTATGAGTGTGATTATGAGTGTGATTATGAGTGTGTTGTGAGTGTGATTATGAGTGTGATTGTGAGTGTGATTATGAGTGTGATTATGAGTGTGATTATGAGTGTGAGTGTGATTATGAGTGTGATTGTGAGTGTGATTGTGATTATGAGTGTGATTGTGAGTGTGATTATGAGTGTGATTATGAGTGTGATTATGAGGTGATTATGAGTGTGAGTGTGATTGTGAGTGTGATTATGAGTGTGATTGTGAGTGTGATTATGAGTGTGATTATGAGTGTGATTATGAGTGTGAGTGTGATTGTGAGGTGTGATTATGAGTGTGATTGTGATGTGTGTGTTGTGAGTGTGATTGTGAGTGTGATTATGAGTGTGATTATGAGTGTGATTATGATTGTGAGTGTGATTGTGAGTGTGATTGTGAGGTGTGATTGTGAGTGTGATTGTGAGTGTGATTGTGATTGTGATGTGTGAGTGTGAGTGTGATTATGAGTGTGATTGTGAGTGTGTTATGAGTGTGATTGTGAGTGTGATTATGAGTGTGATTGTGAGTGTGATTATGAGTGTGAGTGTGATTATGAGTGTGATTGTGAGTGTGATTATGAGTGTGATTGTGAGTGTGATTATGAGTGTGATTATGAGTGTGATTGTGAGTGTGATTGTGAGTGTGATTATGTGTGTTATTGTGAGTGTTATGAGTGTGAGTGTGATTGTGAGTGTGATTATGAGTGTGATTGTGAGTGTGATTATGAGTGGTGATTGTGAGTGTGATTGTGAGTGTGATTATGAGTGTGATTGTGAGTGTGATTATGAGTGTGATTATGAGTGTGATTGTGAGTGTGATTATGAGTGTGATTATGAGTGTGATTATGAGTGTGATTATGAGTGTGATTATGAGTGTGATTATGAGTGTGTGAGTGTGATTATGAGGGTGTGATTATGAGTGTGATTGTGAGTGTGATTATGAGTGTGATTGTGAGTGTGATTGTGAGTGTGATTGTGAGTGTGATTATGAGTGTGATTGTGAGTGTGATTGTTGTGAGTGGTGTGATTGTGAGTGTGATTGTGAGTGTGATTGTGAGTGTGATTATGAGTGTGATTGTGAGTGTGATTATGAGTGTGATTATGAGTGTGATTATGAGTGTGATTATGAGTGTGATTGTGAGTGTGATTATGAGTGTGATTGTGAGTGTGATTATGAGTGTGATTATGAGTGTGATTGTGAGTGTGATTATGAGTGTGATTATGAGTGTGATTGTGAGTGTGATTGTGAGTGTGATTATGAGTGTGAGTGTGATTATGAGTGTGATTATGAGTGTGTGATTGTTGTGAGTGTGATTGTGAGTGTGATTGTGAGTGTGATTGTGAGTGTGATTATGAGTGTGAGTGTGAGTGTGATTATGAGTGTGATTGTGAGTGTGATTATGAGTGTGATTATGAGTGTGATTATGAGTGTGATTGTGAGTGTGATTATGAGGTGTGAGTGTGATTATGAGTGTGATTGTGAGTGTGATTGTGAGTGTGATTGTGAGTGTGATTATGAGTGTGATTGTGAGTGTGATTATGAGTGTGATTGTGAGTGTGATTATGAGTGTGAGTGTGAGTGTGATTGTGAGTGTGATTTGAGTGTGTGAGTGTGATTTGAGTGTGTTGTGAGTGTGATTGTGAGTGTGATTGTGAGTGTGATTGTGAGTTGATTATGAGTGTGATTGTGAGTGTGATTATGAGTGTGATTGTGAGGTGTGAGTGTGATTATGAGTGTGATTGTGAGTGTGTGAGTGTTGTGAGTGTGATTGTGAGTGTGATTGTGAGTGTGATTATGAGTGTGTTTGAGTGTGATTATGAGTGTGATTTGTGTTGTGATTGTGAGTGTGATTATGAGTGTTTGTGGATTATGAGTGTGATTATGAGTGTGATTGTGAGTGTGATTTTGATTATGAGTGTGATTGTGAGTGTGATTATGAGTGATTATGAGTGTGATTGTGAGTGTGATTATGAGTGTGATTATGAGTGTGATTGTGATTGTGAGTGTGATTATGAGTGTGATTATGAGTGTGAGTGTGATTGTGAGTGTGATTATGAGTGGGGTTGATTATGAGTGTGATTGTGAGTGTGATTATGAGTGTGATTGTGAGTGTGATTGTGAGTGTGATTGTGAGTGTGATTGTGAGTGTTGATTGTGAGTGTGATTGTGAGTGTGATTATGAGTGTGATTGTGAGTGTGATTATGAGTGTTGTGAGTTTGATTATGAGTGTGATTATGAGTGTGATTATGAGTGTGTGATTGTGAGTGTGATTGTGAGTTGATTATGAGTGTGATTGTGAGTGGTGTGATTGTGAGTGTGATTGTGAGTGTGATTGTGAGTGTGATTATGAGTGTGATTGTGTGAGTGTGATTGTGAGTGTGATTATGAGTGTGATTGTGAGTTTGATGATTGTGAGTGTGAGTGTGATTATGAGTGTGAGTGTGATTTGAGTGTGATTGTGAGTGTGATTGTGAGTGTGATTGTGAGTGTGATTATGAGTGTGATTGTGAGTGTGTGAGTGTGATTATGAGTGTGATTGTGAGTGTGATTATGTGAGTGTGATTGTGAGTGTGATTGTGAGTGTGATTATGAGTGTGATTATGAGTGTGAGTGTGATTATGAGTGTGATTGTGAGTTTGATTATGAGTGTGATTGTGAGTGTGATTGTGAGTGTGAGTGTGATTGTGAGTGTGATTGTGAGTGTGATTGTGAGTGTGATTATGAGTGTGAGTGTGATGAGTTGTGAGTGTGATTGTGAGTGTGATTATGATTGTGAGTGTGATTATGAGTGTGATTGTGAGTGTGATGTTGTGAGTGTGATTATGAGTGTGATTGTGAGTGTGATTGTGATTGTGAGTGTGATTGTGAGTGTGATTGTGAGTTTGATTATGAGTGCGATTATGAGTGTGATTGTGAGTGTGATTGTGAGTGTGATTGTGAGTGTGATTATGAGTGTGATTGTGAGTGTGATTATGAGTGTGATTATTAGTGTGATTGTGATTGTGAGTTTGATTATGAGTGTGATTATGAGTGTGAGTGTGATTGTGAGTGTGATTGTGAGTGTGATTATGAGTGTGATTGTGAGTGTGATTGTGAGGGTTTGATTATGAGTGTGATTATGAGTGTGATTATGAGTGTATGAGTGTGATTGTGAGTGTGATTATGAGTGTGATTATGAGTGTGATTGTGAGTGTGATTATGAGTGTGATTGTGAGTGTGTGAGTGTGATTATGAGTGTGATTGTGAGTGTGATTATGAGTGTGATTATGAGGTGTGATTGTGAGTTTGATTATGAGTGTGATTGTGAGTGTGATTGTGAGTGTGATTGTGAGTGTGATTGTGAGTGTGATTATGAGTGTTATTATGAGTGTGATTGTGAGTTTGATTATGAGTGTGATTGTGAGTGTGAGTGTGATTGTGAGTTTGATTATGAGTGTGATTGTGAGGTTGTGAGTGTGATTGTGAGTGTGATTGTGAGTGTGATTATGAGTGTGATTGTGAGTGTGATTGTGAGTTTGATTATGAGTGTGAGTGTGATTATGAGTGTGATTATAGTGTGATTGTGAGTTTGATTATGAGTGTGATTATGAGTGTGAGTGTGATTGTGAGTGTGATTATGAGTGTGATTGTGAGTGTGATTGTGAGTTTGATTGTGAGTGTGATTATGAGTGTGATTGTGAGTGTGATTGTGAGTGTGATTATGAGTGTGATTATTGAGTGTGATTAGTGTGATTGTGAGTGTGAGTTTGATTGTGAGGGTGTGAGTGTGATTGTGAGTGTGATTGTGAGTGTGATTGTGAGTGTGATTATGAGTGTGATTATGAGTGTGATTATGAGTGTGATTATGAGTGTGATTGTGAGTGTGATTATGAGTGTGATTGTGAGTGTGATTATGAGTGTGATTATTGAGTGTGATTGTGACTATGAGTTTGATTATGAGTGTGATTATGAGTGTGAGTGTGATTGTGAGTGTGATTGTGAGTGTGATTATGAGTGTGATTGTGAGTTTGATTAGGTAGTGTGAGTGTGATTGTGAGTGTGATTATGAGTGTGATTATTAGTGTGATTGTGAGTTTGATTATGAGTGTGATTGTGAGTGTGATTATGAGTGTGATTATGAGTGTGATTATTAGTGTGATTCTTAGTGTGATTATGGGTGTGATTGTGATTGTGAGTGTGATTATGAGTGTGATTATGAGTGTGATTATTAGTGTGATTATGAGTGTGAGTGTGATTATGAGTGTGATTGTGAGTGTGATTGTGAGTTTGAGTTGTGATTGTGAGTGTGATTGTGAGTGTGATTGTGAGTGTGATTATGAGTGTGATTATGAGTGTGAGTGTGATTATGAGTGTGATTGTGAGTGTGAGTTTGATTGTGAGTGTGATTGTGAGTGTGATTATGAGTGTTATTATGAGTGTGAGTGTGATTATGAGTGTGATTGTGAGTGTGATTGTGAGTGTGATTGTGAGTATGATTGTGAGTGTGGTTGTAAGTGTGATTATGAGTGTGATTGTGAGTGTGATTGTGAGTTTGATTATGAGTATGATTGTGTGTTCAGGTGACACGAAAAGATTTGTTGTGTTGTTATTGGTGTCTGGTGCGCGTGTAAACGCTAGTTAAGCTATAAAAGAGCTGTGTGTGCATCTAATCTTGTAAAGTACTGCACGTACACTGCCAATAGTGTAATGGGGATTTGGCTTGAATCTGAGAGATCCCGTTGCTCTCTTACTGACTAAACAGACCTACATCAATTTCATCACAGCTGAATGTGTGTCTAGAAAGACACGTGAAAAGCCCCATGACCTTGATGTCCTCTTGACTTTTATTAAACGACGAGTGTCCTGTGCACACAGATGACTGTCATGTGTTCTGCACTGCATTCAACTACATCAGTCATTTACTGAATGTGTTAGGACACGCATGTGGTTTTCTTTTCTTTTTAAAGTGAATGAACGCATCTGGACAAACGACAGTACGTCATAACAAGACGTGTAGTTCTCCCACACCGGTATATTCAAGTGTTATCTGGTCCTAAAAGGAATGCGGACTCTCCAACAGAATCACAAAAGTTCAGATCAGCACACAACGAAAACCAGCGAGTACACAACATCTGACGAACAACATCATCATCATCATTCTGCTCAAGCTCTCGCGCACGCACACTGAGGTGA
Organism: Barbatula barbatula; assembly: GCA_037178815.1. Taxonomy (NCBI): domain Eukaryota; kingdom Metazoa; phylum Chordata; class Actinopteri; order Cypriniformes; family Nemacheilidae; genus Barbatula; species Barbatula barbatula. The sequence continues at coordinate 18,469,642 of CM074097.1, forward strand.
GATCAGACAGGTGATCGGATGACGCGCGTTTGTCTTTATTCAGCGCGTTGTGTATATATATATATATGTGTGTGTGTGTGTGTGTGTGTGTGCAGCGCGCTCCCGCCCCGCGCGCGTGTCATTGAGTTGATCTCTGCAAGGTGTCTCGCGCAGCATTGCGGTGCAGAAGTTGTGTGGTAACGTCTGTGATCGGACATCACTGTGTGTGTGTGTGTGTGTGTGTGTGTGAGTGTGTATGTGTGTGTGTGAGTGAGTGTGTGAGTGTGTGAGTGAGATCGCTTCATTCATCGTGACAGGACACCAGACCGAATCCCACGGACATGTAATGCGGTAAGTGTTTCTGCTTCATCACAGTGACAGACATCAGCCACAGGTCTACGGTATACCGAACGCCACTGTTTATAATGTGCGTTCAGACGGTTATTGTGCGGGCTGTTGTCGTGGCGTCGCCTACATATGATTGTGAATCGCTTCGATGATTAGTCGATGACTCATTCAGAATAAGTTTTACAGACATCTGACACTGAATAACCTCAAATGCTCGTGTGGTTTTAGCATGTTAACTCTTGATAAAATATCATGATAGGAGTCAAATCTCTGAAAGATTATTGTACTTTACTGAATGAGATAGAAAATATATAAAAGGTATACAGTGACTGTGTATATATAAATATATAGCTGGTAGACATGCAAACACGACTTCTGGAGTACAAATCAAAAACTTTTGACTGAAATATTTGATGTCACTTATATTGAAGCAGGATCATTTTTGACAGATTTACAATATATTTCATTCTGTATTACCAACAAGAGCCTTAATATCTTTTCAAAGTACAGTACTGATAGTGACAGTGAATAGTGTACAAATGAAGTGATGTCTATTACGGGTGTGATAAGAACTCACAAGTTTTCTGGTTGAGCTGTCTGGTGATATCAGCACGATGAGGTTTATGGTGAAACGGCCACTTTAACATCATATTATTATTTATAAAATAACATCCATTAAAGCTATTTTGCATTTTGTGATGTTCAGTTGAATGAAAGACTATTTTGATCATATATTTCATCACCGATCTCATCTCACGGCGGTGTCTATACGTCCAGCCATCAAATGCTCTGTGTGCCTTTTTCCTCTCTGCTGAAAAAACATAAGGAATTATAAACATACTGTATATACAGTAAGCGGTAGGTCGGAGAAACTAACTAAACAACTCACTTCCAGTCTGTGAATAACACAGTAACCGTTGTCTGATTACAATTCTTTTTGACTCTAATTACAAGTACTTGATTTTTGGAATGTCATGACGTCATCCAGATGACATTAAATCCATTGCTAGCCAGCTCTGAATACATGAATGTAACATGTAATGTCATGTAAAATGCAAGCAGATAAAGTTAAGGTAAAGCTGCCTTTACATGATCAGTTCACTTCATCTCTGTCATGTGTTCTGTCACAGGTGGATGTACTGAAGAGGTTTATACCCTCATTGACCAGCACAGGGATGTTTCTTCTTTAAAATCACCTCTTACGACGAGATGGGACTGGGACAATCCAGCAGAACGTCAGTCGATGATGACACGGCAGAGGGTAAGAATTATTGACACACACGCAAACACATTTGATTTGACTTACAGCATCTTAATAACTGTCTCTTCAACAAGGACAGAAGAGATGAAATCAGTCAGTCGACAGTGAAAATCATCGAAGGGATAGGCCTGCTCCGCCATAAAATGAAAATCCGGTTGAAAAAAGTGGTACGATAACTCTAGGACCTCCGTTAGTCTTCGAAACACAAATTAGGCTGTGTTCACATTTGACTTCTGATGTTGACAAGAAAAGTTTGTAATGGTGTTTCTTTTGTAAAAAATAGTACACATGGCTGGTAATGACTTCGGAGGCATCGTTTGTGCACGAAGGCAGCTCAGAGATAAACAGAAAGCGACTTTGCAATTACCAATCACATATGTAAAAACTACAATACTCATTTCATGCTAGAAATGCAATCATAAGTGAATATAACTATGCTCCAACCGGCATTTCGGACACCGTTTTATTTTTTTCCTGAAAAAAGGTGCTTGATGTAGGGCGAAAAGTTGAACTTTATTCAACCTCAAAATACCCTCTGAACTGCAGAAAAAGGCGCTGGCGTTTAATAAAGCGCTCAGGACTTTTTTGAAAACACGGTTTACTCCAATAATAATATAAAAACACATGCTAGCAGCTTCAAAAAAGAAGCTGTGTTCATATGTTCATATCTGACCACAGCCTTAAATAGTTTTGATGAGGTCTGGGAGTTTACTGACTCCCCCCATAGACAGCAATGTAATGTCACTTACAGTGGCTGTCTGCAGAATGAAGATAGAGGACTTGTGATGATGAAATGCAAGCGTAACATCTTCAGGCAGCAGTTCTGATGTTGTGGTAGAATACCTTTTAAAGATGGGAGGTTTATTTAGGACACGCCTTTGACTCTTCTGGAGGTGAGCTTAAAAAGAGTGTCATCCTTTGCCCTAGAGATCACTTCAGACACACGGCTGCAGGGTTTTTACACTCTGACTTTGGGAAAATGCGCACACTGTATATTTTCCATGTCACAACATAACTATGACATGACAATCACACAAAAAATAAAGACATTGTTTGGGATTTTTACATTTTATAATTGATCTCATTTTCAGTAAGGTATGGTATTGTTAATATGAATGTTGTATTAATACATACTTAATATGCTGTTCAGATCCATATGAATATTAAAAGTGAAAAGTCATGTAGTGATGCTGAGAATGACAGTTAGTGTGTGACTGTAGGGAATATTCTGTAAGAGCTCAAGTGTTAAACCTATGTCTATATCCAAGTATAATTCCACATTTATTATGCTTAAGATATAAACACCATTTGGATCCAAAGCAAAGATTGAATTTAAGAATGCAAAGTGCCATTACAATATGTACACAATATTCATGCAATTAGTGTTATAACTGAAGGAGACAAACATATTTAACAACATCATTCAACGTCATTATTCAATGTTATGCCACGACACTGACTTCATTTGACTTATATTGCATATTTGCAACTAAATGATGCCCTACAAAGAGCACAAATGACTAGTTTATTTATAAATAAGTCAATAGGTAAAGCAGATGTGGTGTGGTGTTTTTAAGGATATGCAGTGTTAATATAGACGGAGGGAGGATGAATCAACTGTTTATCTGTAATGCTGAACAAACTGAAGCTGCTGTCAGCAAACAGCACACAGACTGAGAGATGAGACAGGTCACAGCGCTCTACACAATACAACCTCATCATGTGTTAATGTTACAATAGAGGACTGGTTTCAGTCTTATCCTATCAAAATGGACTAGTTTGATGCACTTATGTATTTTGTTGCCTATGTTGTTATAATGGCTTCCAATGTTTCCTCATCTGTAAGTCGCTTTGGATAAAAGCGTCTGCTAAATGACTAAATGTTAATGTAAATCATCCTTCTCTCTACTAACTCCCTAGTTACCACCAACAACAGCCAAGCAAATACTCAGATACCCATAAGAAGCATCTAGCACTGAGCCAGAAACTCTGTCTCAACACATGATGTTTGAATTCTATAGTCTTATTTAATTAACACTGCATATAGGAATTTATAGTGTGTCAGATATTTGACCTGTGTTTTGACTTCCATAACCTTTTATGTTTTGCTTATAGTCAATGTTTTCTTGTACAGCTGCTTTTATAACAATGAAAATTGAATGTTAAACATGTTCTGGAATGATGATGATGATGATGATGATGATGAAGTGTGTTTTCTCTTCATGCACAGTCAACTTCGACCACTTTCAGATCCTGAGGGCCATTGGAAAAGGCAGTTTTGGGAAGGTAAGTTGTTGCTCGTATATTCACTACAAACACATTCTTTTCATTTAAATCTCAAGGAAATCCGCTGTGACTCTCTTCATCGATCAAGACTTCATTTAGAAGATTCAGTGAACAGACCCAGATTAAATTTGCCACGTCGACCTAAACACAGTTAAATCACACTATACTGTATTCAGACTAACAGTGTTCACAAGCCCACGATGTTATTAAAGGCGTGTTTCATGCATTCTGACTTCTTTACAATGTTAAACGTGCTGGCTTCTCATGCTTGACGTTCCTGAGCTCGATACACTCCCCCAGTGTTCGTGCAGGTTTCTTTCGAACATGAAATCCGTTTCGTAACAACTTTTCTTAGTGCCATATTGGGCAGTTCACATGGAAAAGCACGGGCACAGCAAGGTGAAAGAAATAAACCAGCCCATACGTCAACCGACGAGCGATAGGAAGACCCACGTCCTGACAAGATTGGCTGCGCTGTGGGCCTGCAGCTTGTTACTCTTGCGATAGTGAGAGAAGTTAAGCTGTGTTTGTTTGTTCACTGCATTTCAGTGATGATGTTATATACACGGTGGATATTAACTCTGCATTTAGAGATGGTTTGAAATTGAGAGTGTTTTTTAATAGATTTCCAACTTCATTGTGAGAGTCAAACATTTCTCTCATCAGCGCTTAACTTTTTGCTCCCAAAGGGTACTGAATGTCTTGCTGTCTTCACGTGCTCCAGTCGGCGTAGCATTAACCAAAGAAAAATAGTCTTCCTGTGGACTATTTCGTACATCCATAAAGTGCCCGGACAGCTATCCCTTTGCAAAAAAGACATGAGAATGTTCAGATATGCATACATGTTGCATATAATGATAAAATGCTCAAATGAGACACGTCGAATGGAAATGACTATGATATTCAACAGTTAGGGTTCGTGAGAGGTTTATTAACAAAGCAGCACAACATGTTTTCGGGTAAACATTACTGTAATGAGATGTTTATGTTCTATTTGAATTGATCTGGGAATGTAAATAGTGAGAATGTTTTTGATTTCTTCTTCTATAGGTATGCATTGTTCAGAAGAAGGACACCAAGAAGATGTATGCCATGAAGTACATGAACAAACTCAAGTGTGTCGAGCGCAACGAAGTGCGGAATGTTTTCAAAGAGCTTCAGATTATGCAGAACCTTGAACATCCTTTCCTGGTGAACTTCTGGTGAGTGACTTCTGTAAACAATCTTCTGTTCTTCTGTTCCCTCACTGTGCTGGATTTAACACAATGACCTGGGAGTGTTTTAACAAGCCAGAAGCAGAAAGAAACTAAAGCCCTGCACCTATGACTCAAAACTGACACTCACATGCACTTCTCATAACACTTCATGATGCTGTTTTATTGGGAATGACAGGAGGGATGAGGAGCTGAACTCGGGTCACCGGCCGTCACAGTCGTTCTGATGTCTAGTGATTATGAGCACATTGAGAGGAAGCAGACAGAATGCTGTTCTGTGTGTTTTGCTGTCTTCTTCTTCTGTGTTCTCTTCCTTTATGGTTTTGTGTTGAAAGATGGAAGCTAGCAGATGACGAGAGGAGCAAACATGGTTATTGGCTGATGGCCTTCTAAAAGTGGTCAAATATTAGTCCATCAAACGGTCTGGCTGATATATATATATACCAGTATGTTCTCTCAGAGCGCATGAATGAGTAAATGACACGTGAATAAATCAATATCGATCATTTTGAGTGTAATGATGTCCAAGAGTGGTAAGAGAAACACACACGGCGTCTTATAATAATAGTGTGGCTGTATGGCACGATGAATGTGAGCGAGTCAGGTGAATGTTAATGCTGTTGGCAGGGGTTTGAAGTGAATGTTCACCCGCAGTGCTGCAGATGAGAGGAGGAGGAGGAGGAGGACATTTCTGCTGCTCCGACACACACTCAAGGTCAAACGACATACACACTACTGTTCTCTCTCAAAACACACACACACACACACACACACACACACCGTAAACAAAGAATGACAAAAAACAATAGAATGAAGTGAAGTGAGTAAATGACTCTTTAAATGTAGAAAACATCAGGTCAGGGCAGATGGAGCTTCACAATCCCATAAAGAACCTTTAACATTTGAAGGACCTTTCTGTTTCACAAGAGGTTCTTTTTGGCTTCACACATTTTAAGCACTTTGTTTTTAAGAGTGTTGCTGATTCTTACTTTATTAGGTACAGGAACCTTTATCAAATGAAATATTCCTGTCAAGAATGACCCTCTAATCCTTCGAAGGTTCACAATAAGAGCATTAGAAACTATGACTGCCGTTTTCTGTTCTGATGGTTCCGATAGGTGTTTTTGAGGTGTTGTAATGATAATCTGCTGCACCATAAGCACTTTCACGTTGGTTTTGATGATCTGCTGTGAACGGTGGTCTTGTAATTCAGATTCTTGACTCAGCTTCACTGGAGAGATGTACTGAAGGTGAATCAATCTCTCACAGAATTCTGCTTGGATAGGAAAGTGGATTCACACCTTACGCTTTCTCAGCATCATGCTGTAATTTGGTCCTTCAGTGACAGCTTCAGCTGAGCAGACATTACACTCACAGACACATCTGTCAATCAATGTCACATAGATCATCTACATCACCTCTCCTACCTTCTCAACACTCATCTACATGATGTGTTCCAGATCAGGAAAACAATCCTAAAAACACTTAACCTTAAAACTGGTGTTACATGCATTTGGTGGCGGCTGAGGAGATTCCCCTTTGCTTTGAGTGCCAAGAAAAGTGCTATATAAACGTAATGATTATTATTATTATTTATATTATGGGAAAGTTAACCCAAGAATGACAATTGAAGTCATTCCACAACTGTAAGACACAAAACCGTAGACAACCAAAAGAAAAGTAATCACAATGAGATAAAGACTTGATTATTTCACATTATAAGCAGATTGACCAAAGGCCAACAAACTGAAAGCTCCTTCAACTACAGGTGTCATATTAAACCTGTTTTCCCGATAGGGATGTGCACGCATGTTCGAATATTCGATCCGCAATAACTTTTCCAATGTTAAAAATGGAAGATATGCACGTACAGTATTCCTTGAACACGTTGTGGACGTCATGACCCTGAAAGTGTTCTGTCAAGTTGAAACTAAAGAAACTGCATAATGTGCCATTGTTTTTTTGCATCGCTTCTTTTGCTTTTAAGTGTATCTAGTTTTGTAAGACTATATATTAAAGCTTATCCAGTAATGGAAATAAGTAGATTGTAAATTTAAAATAAAAACTCAAATAATTTCCATAAGATAAATATAATTTATTTAAATTGAAAGGAAATGTTCCGTTTAGGATCCATGTTGCCTCTGCAAAACGTGTTTTCTGTCACATCCATAACTATGTTTTTCAATGGAAAGCTCGTCCATAGACTGATGTCTGGACTCTATCATCAGGGGTTTAGTCAAATATAAACAGATGATTCAATATATTGATAATATTGACATTCTCTAAGAATTAACGTCCATACACTGGAATTGCCCACCTGGTGATAGACTTTGCTGTTATACAGTATACTGTATATGACAACAGTCCTTATTTAAATGCTAAAAATAATATTACACTATATATTTCTTGTGATAGTTGTAGAGTGATAATTCCTCGTTTGGAAAGTCATTTCCGTTTTATTTGTGTCAATTGCAAATCGTTGCAGTGTGTCGACTGCTAGTGGTGTCAGTTGCACAGGAAGCGGAGGGATGCACTTCTGCAGCCAGATGTATTGTTTTGTTTTGTTCTGTCTGTTTCTTTTTGTATTATCCCGCTCCGCTCAGGTTGAAATGCAGTTTTTATGTCTTTTTCTATTTTTTCTTTTTTTTCAACATTAAAGTACCTATAAACAGGATATAATATTAAATGCCATATGAACATTTAATGTTAATTATAAGCTTGATTTGAAATTGTAACTAAATAGATTAATTAACTTTAAATAAACAGGCTCAAATATTTGAATATGAAACCGCCACGATAATGTGTTAATCATTCACATATTGTAATATTGCAAAGATTTCAGAATCTGTTTCAAAGTTTGCCTTAAGAGTCACAATGGTTACAAAAATGTTCTGCCTCTGTGTTTCCCTGATGAAATAAAAGACAAAATAAACTACATTAAAGATGAAATTACATCATTTATTTCTTAAAACGATATTGCTATAGATATATGTATATATGAATTATTTCGGCCACAATAACCATGTAGGGAAATGTGATATAATAAAGAATACATGCCTTTCCCTTATCTAACAATCTGCATAATACTGTATGTTTGAAAAATACCCTTTACTCTTACTGTTCTTACCAAATGTACAGTAATGTACCACGTATTTAAAGAAAGGTCGAATTCATGAATAAATTAAGATGTTAATCATTTTACAGCAGAATAAAGTTACCGTGACATTTACAATGGCAGAATCCACAGAAATCTCATTCATGCGGCTCAAGTTCAAAGTTAACTCGACTCAACAGTGGATCTACCACCCCCATCCATCACTTACTGTATAGCAACCAAAACACCCCTCCTCACATTACAAGATAGAGAGAGAACAAGACAGACACACAGAATGTCAAGCCCACAATTTAAGACATGAAACAGAACTGTATGATTATGAGGACAATGAGGCTTTTGTGTTTTTTGTTTAGTCTCGGTGGATTCGTTTTGTGTTTCTGTGGACTGAAGCAGAGAATAAGAGGAACAGCAGCACATTTTTGACCGTCACGCAAAATGAACTTTGAGACTTGATATCCATCCAAATGAAAGCACTTTTTAAACCTCAACACACCGTATATTTTTTATTAAACTAAGGTTGTTTTTTTGCCAAGTAGAAGGTTTTCAAAACTCATTTATTTTATTAATAGAAAAATAAAAAGCTTTTTAGCAATTGGGTAGTTTCCATCACTGTGTTATTTGTCTTACCTCGTGTTTTTCTACAGACTTTTTTAAATTGCTAGTGGTACTAAGCTCTACTGTTCTTCACTGTACAGCACAGCACTATTCTGTACTGTACTAAACTATGCTACACTATACAATAATACACTGTCTTATACTGTACTATGATATGCTATGAAACGCTACACTACGCATCACTGCACTCAAATATAGAAAAGTGAAAGTGACCTATTTGTCAGTTATGGTGAACCATACCCGAAATGTGACCTCTGCATTTAACCCATCCAGAGAGTAGTGAACACAGGCACAGCGAGTCGTGAACACGCGTACACCCGGAGCAGTGGGCAGCTACCACTGCAGCGCCCGGGGAGCGAGTAGGGGTAAGGTGCCTTGCTCAAGGGCACCTCAGTTGTTACCCACCGGCCCTGAGGATCCAACCGGTTACCTTCTGGTCACAACTAAGCTACGCTACACAACACTGCACTATACTATACTGTACTGTACTGTACTATGCTATGAGATGCTATGGTTGAAGTTCCCAAGTGAGCATGTAGTATTTTTTTTAAACCGTTGTGACACACTAAGCAAGTGCAAATATGTAACGTTAATTCATGTGATGTTTCTAATTATGTGATAAAAGGGGTTTTAAAAAATACATAATTCTGCAGTTTTCACCAATAAGATTTGCCACACGTTACGTATATATTATATAGTATTATTATATATTATTTTGACAGCGCTTTATTTGTCTGGTATCAAAGCAGCTGTACCCAAAAACCAAAGAAAAACACATGTTAGCCAAACATTGAATAAATAAAGTTAAAACCTTAAAAAGTAGTTTCGAAATTAATATTGGAAGGGTTTCCGCAACATCTTGCGAGACCCGAGCAAAAGCAAAAAGTGTCCTGATTCATATCCAGAGCATGATGCATTTTGGGATACACTGAGCCCTGAATGCAGCTCGGCAGCGCTTTTGCAGATAGTTAAGGGCACTGCACTTTACGGATTTAAGACATTGGACAGACTTGCGCTCTTACTTCCTGTCGCATACACGCGCTCTCAAGTGGCCAAGACCGCACGTAGGGCTATTTGGACGCAGCCTTAGTCTCCCTATGTAAAATACCTCATTTTAACCCACTCTGAATGTTGGTTAGTGTGTTAATTATTCTCACTAGTTCCATAGCACCATAAACTCGATCTGTTCAACTTCCTAAGCCACAATACATAGGCCTATACATGGTTTCATTGCAGAGGTCTATCAGATGTTTAGTTTAGGCCACATAATGTTTGTTTACGTTTTGGTCGATACAAACAGACTATTTACAATAATACAGCAAGGTTTATTCAGAACACCAAGAAATGTGTAAAACAGAATCTCATGTCATTTTGTCACGTTATGAAATGAAAGAGTCATTTTAATAGATGTCAACAGAGAGTGAGTGTCAGGAACAACTTGAGATTGAACCCAATTGCAAGCAGCGGTAGGTGGTGATACACTATACCGTAATGACGGAGCATCATAAACAGGGCACAAAGCAAAACCAATCAGCGCAGGACAGCAAAAAATAAGGGCATTAAATAGGGTTGTTAAATCATTAACAATCAATAATGAGGAGACAAGAGGGTGGGGAAAAAGACGAGACCAGCGAGAGCGAGCATGGCATGTCAAATACAAACAAGGCCATGTCTGTCTCACACAAAACACGTGGGTCTGTCATGATTCTGCCACAATACCAGAAGAGGCAGAATCATGACTAAATGTCTTTTTAAAATGTGTGTCTGCTGATGTAGACCTCTTGAGAACATCTTCAGTCATTGATGGACGAGCAACTGGAGACCACTGCATACATACATAAACCAGGAAACATCTCCAATACTTTCATTCAGCTCATGTGCTTTTGCAGATTTAAGATTACGTTCACGCTATCATATTTAGTAGGTTAAATAATAATCTGAAAGTCTTTTCAGAATATGCCTCTGTCCATCAAATATTATACAAGTGTAATAATTCACAAAACATATGAAAGCTTAAAGTAGCTCCTAATTGTGTTTAAGAGGAAAACTTTCACTGATCCACATGGTCCGCTGCTCACTGGATGACACGTCATTTCTCTCTCTAAATTACGGCACATGGAAATCAGGCGTATCAACAAAACCACTGTGATGTTAAAGGTCAAAGCTCTTGACTGTGTCTGCGTGTCTTTAGTCAGTGTTATTGTCAGACTGGATATTTGCATTGGAAGAGACACAGAAGTGATGAAATCTTTGATGTGTTTATGGCAGGTACTCGTTTCAGGACGAAGAAGACATGTTCATGGTGGTTGATCTTCTGTTGGGTGGAGATCTGCGGTATCACCTGCAACAGAATGTGCACTTCACAGAGAACACAGTCAGACACTACGTGTGTGAAATCTCCCTCGCTCTGCACTACTTACGCAACAAACGCATCATCCACAGGTAAATCATTCTCTCATCATCAGAGAATTGAGTTGTATTTCATTCCATCTACACACATTAGTCCTATATGTTGTCTTTTGTAGTGGGGGCTGGTGTGTGTGTTTTTGCCACAGATATCACCCCATTACAACATAGTATTTAAGAATATTAGTGTCACAGCTGCCACAACAGACTTCCAACACAAATAACTTTCATTCAAAATACAAGTAAACAGGAGAATGAATAACAACAGAAAACTGCACAAGAACAGAGACTAGACCCAGATCAAGGACAAGCAGGGGTGAATATCTACAGTTCTGATGATGAGGGTGATTGCAGGTGAGGGAGTGTGGAGGTTCATGGGACATGTAGTCCTCGGGTCAAGGAGGGAGAGAAACGTGGAGAAAGTGCGAGTTAAACAAATGATATAAAACACTACAGTGCAGTATTAACACACTTGCCAAGAAAATTAAGTTTAAATCAGAATCCAGACAAAGTGTGAATGTTTTGATAGCCCCTGACAGTACGAATGTAATGCATTCAATCAGTTCTTCAAGCACAGTAAAGCCTCTCTGTGTCTCTGTATAAGTTCTTATAGACCTGGGGCCCATTTCAATAAGGAGGATCAACCAACACTGAGTTAAAAGGTGAACTCTGAGGTGATTTACACCGATATGAGAAACTTTGAGTGTTTGGTTTCAGAACAGCTGGTTTGAGTTAGCTCTATCAACTCTGGGCAGACTTACCTTGAGTTAAGCACTTGTGCCACCACTAAGACAAGCCATGATCAATGGGATGATTCACCATGGCAACAGAACCAACATGGCAGCAGAAAGTGCTTGAGAACGAGGCAGACCACCTCTGCCAAAGGGAGATAAAACTTGGAATACCTACACCGTCTCACCGGTGGGGAGAACTCATTGGAGTAGTAGTGCGGGGCCCCAATGAGGGGTGCACGGAAGCGGTGGAGTCCACCGAGGGGAGGTCACAGGTTCACCGACAGGGGAACCAAGAGTGAGAAAGCATCAGACAGGACTACCCAAGGAGGGGAGTCACTACGCCTACCTGCTGTCCCCTAACACAGACAAAGAGCACGGGAGCTCTGTGTTTAGTCCGAGAAGAGGCGCAGGGCTCATACTGGAGATGACAGGAAGAGGGATGGGACTTCCTCCCAGGGGGAGTACCTGAAGGGGGACAGCATGCCACAGACCAGAGCATTCTGTGCTGCGGTATGCGCAGCAGGGCGAGAAGAGACACCACTTATAGTGACAGTCATCTTGTGGTTGGTGCTCTTGCCCAAGTGAGCATGCTCACAACATCAGACAGATGAGAGCTGTGGGGAGTGAGTTGCTGAGTTGTTAAAAAAATCATTTTGTTTGGAAGAAATTTAAAAAAATCTGAGAAGTGCCCTTATTTTTCCACTTGAGCCCCTGCCCCTCAAAATGTCTGAGCACATCCCTGTTTTTTACATGCCATCATAGCTTCCGGGGGCGCGGCCTGCTGCTGACCCTGTGTCTCGCTGTCTTGTGGTGCTCGTGGTGGATTTAAGCTGTTATTTAGTTTTATTCGTTTAAAATAAACAGGAGCAGTATGAATGTGTTCATGATCAGCATGGCCTTGGCTCTTGTTGGATTGGTGTTGGCAGGCGAAGCCGTTGAAGATCTACTGGCTTCTACGGTGCCGAGCCGGATTTATTCAAGAGACTTCTTGCTATTTTTACGATATGATAATCACGCCTTCGATTTAAAGATTCCAATAAGTGGATGCTTGCGCAACCGAAGGAGATCAAGAATGAAGAAGCGAGGGTCAAGAGGAGGAATTTGCAACAGATTGCAGAGGCGAGGAAGCCGTCACCCCCTTCCAGTGATCACGCTGTCTAACGTGAGATCTCTCAACAACAAAATGGATGAGGTTGTGCTTCGGGTCAAACAAGAGGAGGAATTTAGGAGCAGTAATCTCATATGTTTCATGGAAACATGGTTAAATGAAGACCACAGTGTGGACATCGAGGGATTTACCACTATACGCACCAACAGAGATGGTAAAATCGCGGAAATCTGTTGGTGGGGGACTCTGCATGTATGTTGATAAGAACTGGTCATCACAGTATACTATAATTGAACAGACTTGTACCCCGGACTATGAGACTTTGGCTGTATCTTTTAGACCCTTCTATCTGCCGCAGGAATTTGGTCAAATAACCATATTCCTAGTATATGTACCAGTTCCTAATAATAAAGAGGCGGTGGAACATATTGCAGTGTGCTTTAATAGGATCCTGATAAAGTCGGCAGACCAACCAGTCTTCATACTAGGGGATTTTAATACACTTTCATTAATAGAGACTCTTCCGCACTTGCAACAATATATTGATTGTCCAACCCGTTTCTCACGCTCACTGGATTTGTGTTATGGCAACATTGATGATGCATACAAGGCAGAATGTCGATCACCAATTGGTAGATCGGTTCACAATGTTATCCATCTACTGCCAAAATACAGACAACTTGTAAGAAGGGATAAACCAGTGGAAAAGAGAATTCAGGTCTGGAGTAAGGACAAAGAAGACATGTTAAAGGACTGTTTTTGCACTACAAACTGGGATGTCTTTTTTGATACATGTAGAGACCCTCACAAACTTACTCACTGTATTACCTCTTATATTAAATGTTGTGAAGAAACAGTTATTGACACTAAAATGAAAGCTAAAATAGATTTTAAACAAGTTAGAGGATCAGTTAGCGAATCAAGATGCAAGGTGTGCTTGGCAAGGTTTACATAAGATGATGGGACGTGACTCAAGAAATGTAAATAATGATATTAATATAGGGACGGATATTTTTAAATGGGTTAATGATCTGAATTTGTTTTATGGAAGGTATGATGCAGCCGACAATTGGGAAAGGATTGAAAAAATAAGTGATTAGATCCCAGTGGGGCGACACATTTGGTTGACAGGGGACCAAATTAGAAGGTCCCTTAAATGCAAAAGCCCTATAAAGCGCCAGGTCCAGATGGTCTTAAGGGCAGAGTTTTAAAGATATGCGTAAATTAACTTACTGACCCCCTAACAAAATTATTTCAGGTTTTATTAGACTTACAGATTGTACGAAATACATGGAAGTTATCTTTTATACGACCTATTCCGAAAAAAGGGAGAGCAAAAAATGTAGAGGACTTTCTTCCTGTGGCGTTAACCTCAATACTAGCTAAATGCATGGCAAGAGTAGTTAGTCATCAGCTAAAATCATACATATCAGAACAATTAGATGTACTGCAATTTGCATATAAATCACAAAGAAGAACAGAGGACGCAACGTTGACTATGGTCGATACAATTGCTAGTCATTTACAACAAGCACAGGCTTATGTGCGTGTTCTTTTTATTGATTATACCTCTGCCTTTAATACCATGCAGTACATTTACTTTTGGAACGTCTCCTGGTTCTAGGTGTGAATGGGGGAATAGTTAATTGGATAAAGAATTTTCTAACAAATCGAACACAGCGAGTTTGTGCTCAGGGGTTCAAATCAGATATAATTTCTCTAAACACGGGTGCACCCCAAGGTTGCGTCCTGTCACCTCTTTTATTTTCTGTTTATACAAATAGTTTAAGAGTGCAGAATGAGAATTACAAACTATATAAATATGCAGATGATATGGCACTTGTAGCACTTCTATGGAAAGGCCGTGTACATTTTGAGTACGAGGAGCAGGTTTTAAAACTAGAAAAATGGTGTAAAGAAAGTTCCTTATTGATAAATGTAAGTAAAACAAAAGAGTTGATTTTAAATCACTCAGAGCCTCTGACAGAAATAATGTTATGTGATAAAATTGTTAAAGTTGTGAAAACTTTTAAGTATTTAGGAATCATGATTGACTGTAAATTGAACTTCTCTGATAATGTGGCTCTTATTTGTAAGAAAGCAAATCAAAGGCTATTTTTGCTAAGGAAATTAAATGAATTTTATGTGAGCAAAGCTGTGCTACAAAGAGTTTATACAGGTCTAATTGAGAGTGTTTTAGGGTATAATATAACTGTGTGGTTCGGACGAGTTACTTCCGCGAATAAAGTCAAATTATATCGAGTTATAAGAGTAGCAGGAAAAATTATAGGATAAAAGCAAAAGTCAGTCGCTCAGTTATAGCAAATTGCTGTACAGAAAAAAGCTTTGATCATAACAGGAGAACCCCTTGAATCATGTTTTTGAATTAAACCATCACGACGTCGTTACGGAACACCAAAAGCAATTAAAGCCATATATAAACAAACTTCGTACCAAATGCAATTAGTCTCTTGAATAAGAGGTAGGAAATGTGAATATTTAATATTATGGATGCTGTGTATTGTCAATTGTTCTGTGTTGTATGGTGAGACCAAAGATCAATTTTCAGCTTGGGCTGAACAATAAAGTACTACAAACAAAATAATATAGTGCATCACACTCTGGAATGCTTGATTCTGATTGGTCCGTCGTGATTTGATTGGAAACAGGGCTTCCTCACCAAATGTCTTTATTTGATACAAATGAGATTTTGAATCAATATTTTGTGTCCAATCATTTACTGATGGCGTTAAAGTAGTTGTGTAATAAAAGAGACAGTGCTGATGGGAATATGCTGGTTGTTAGCTGTATAGTATCCTCTACATAATAGAAGAAGTCCTGCCATACATTTTGTTCAATTCTTTAAGTTCAAATAATGTTCCTGATGGGTCCAGAGGCATCAGTTCCTTCATGTGTTCACTGAAACTGAAAAGAATATCCGCACAGACTTCATCTGCTGGAATGGACCGGATCTGATGATCTGATGTTTTTCCTTTATAATCCAGCAGAAGTCTGTACCACGAAGAACTCACTGCTTGTGCTTTGTTTTCCTTTATTCCTTTGAAATACGTATATCACATTTTAATTATGTAACATGTTATACCGTATATATATCACATTAAATATTTAATTATATCACACCTCTACTGTGTATGTGTACATACCATCTGCTATTATGTATATTCTACTATATACTACCCTGTACAATGTCTCTTATAGGTTATTATCCCCCATTTTCTGTACAATATACTTTTATTTTATATATGGATATTTAGAATCTTGACTCTAGACTATAAATGTAATTATATTTGTATTGTCATTGTGTTGAATTTTTCCAACACCAAAGAAATTTTCACTTGCCAATAAAGCTCTTCTGATTCTGATGTTCTGTTTGTTGGTTTGAATATGAACCATTAATTAACCCAGTGGTTGGGTTTGTCCATTTTTGACCCAATTCTGCAATGAAGTAAGCCAACATTTTTTGTTGTTGTTAGAGCTTTCTGGAAAAAAGCTTTTGATTTCATTTGGTGCAGCTAGTGGCACATTTCAACTTTAAAGATGTCATGAAACAGCAGGAGGGACAGCTTTCACCCCCAGAGTTGAATGCTGGTGACATTGTGATGAGGGACACTCTTAATCCAGAGAACATGTCATTTGAAATAGACTCCCATGTAAAGGAAGAGTCATCTACTTGTTCTTCAAGAAAACTAAAACGTTGACGCAAAGTTCCAAGGAAATGTGGGTAAGTGTTGTCAAAATGAAGAGATGTAGAGATCCCTGAGAAAGTTGCAGGATCAGCGGTTGGCTTTATTGTGTGTCAGGCTCCAGATGTCCTTCTGTTTCTCAGCAGAGATCAGATGACCGGGACAGGAGCTCACTTACACCTCTCACCATGATGGCTGATGTAATGAGGTCATTAGATCCTGCTAATAGCTTGTTGGAGTAGTCAAGCGAAAGAAAAGGCCGGTGAGATCGGTTTGCTCTCAGGGAGGTCACTTTTCATACACCTGCATGAACAGGTAATGCTGCTGAATCAGATTCAACATACAGAAGTAATAATTCATAAAGCCGACTGTTGACTTAACTCCTGACACTTTCATATTTGACGATGGAGGTCAGAACCATCGACTGAAGCCTCACAAATCACAATTTGATTGTCTCGTTCTAAACCTCTAAGGGAGCGATTAAAACATCAGTTCATGTTTTGGTCTGTCCTGCACTAAAAGCAGTCATGAATGAGGACGACTGTTGAACTTGTGTAGACACGGTGTAATGGCTTATAATCATTTCAGACACACTGTAAGACACAGTTAACATCATATACTGAGCCAGACTTTCTTTCACATCTGAATTGTTTTCAGTGTTGGGTCAAATATAAACATTTTCTTTTTGACCCAACCTGTAGTTGAAAGTAACCCAGCTTTCAAAAGATTGCATGCTGAGGAGAACAAGAACATGAAACAACATTAACATGATTCACGACAACACTCAGGATTGTATTGTTCCAGCAGCCCTGAGGTTTCTCACACACACATTTAATCAGACATCACATTCAAAGAGAAATGAATACAATACCTTCAGAAGATGACTCATTACTGTAAACTACAGTAAACAAGCATAACAAGAGAATGAATAACAGACAGGAAAGACTGATGTCACAGAATGATGATCACAGGTTTAGATTTAGAAAATGTTCTCAGTCTGCCACATTAAATCAGAATTGTCTGTGATAAATGACAGAATCATTACACTCTTAGTCTATTGGATGAAAGACACTGTTGGAGGCAGGTTGCCGTGACACCTGTTGCTAAGGTAAGTGGTCTGTATCATGTCATTCATGAGCAGAATTAGGCCCCAGTTGCATGAAACAGTTTTAGACTAGACTTACAAGTTATACATTTTTCTGTTAAGACTGGTGTTTACTTTCTTAATCAGTTGCGTAAAATCTTAGATGGGTCTAGTTTGAGACAAACATTAAGACTGAGCGACCCCTGGCTAATGTGGTGAAGGATGTTGTCATGGAAACTGTCAACTGCTCAAGATTAAAATATGGCCTGACTTTGTATTGTGCTA
This sequence comes from Barbatula barbatula, assembly GCA_037178815.1. NCBI lineage: Eukaryota > Metazoa > Chordata > Actinopteri > Cypriniformes > Nemacheilidae > Barbatula > Barbatula barbatula. The sequence goes on from CM074097.1 coordinate 18,487,781, forward strand.
TAGGTACAGTAGCAAATATTTAAATAAATGGATAAAAAGAAAAGGTAGAGCTTTCAAAGACTAATAAAACTGACTGGAAGTCTTTAATGCAAATGCTGGAGATTTTGATGGTCTTTGATGGTCTGTGAAACTGATCGATTTACACTATTAATGTCAGTTACTGTAATCCAAGCCTTGTTTGTATGATTATTTGCACTGTAATCACAAAAATGTTTCATTTAAACTGATTTGGCAGCGTTGTAGTTCCTCTAATTTGCACACAAATTATTATATTTTGTTTTAAGTTGTTCAGTGTCTTACTTTTTCTTCAGTTTAGACTGTCGTACTAAAGACAACCATGAGCTTATTTTATGCAACAATCTTTCTTTCTCTGTCTTTAGTTAGTCAGACTAATTCTTAGACACAAGAAGCGGAATGTTTTTTTCTATTGACAGAAATGCAAAATAATATACAAAAGGCTTTGACCCGCCAGCCTGACAAGCGGGTCGGTGTACGGCGCCACCATGGCAGCAGGATCAGATGGCTGCTTGTCGGAACTGGATTACTTATCCCTGTTGCAAGTCTTGTCTATGGTGTATTGTGTACATGTTTTTCTCCTCACCTTCCCCATGTTATGCTTTATCTTCTTCTAAAAATACATTTCGTTGCACTGTACTTGTATGTGTGTAATGACAATAAATTGAATCAAATCAAATCAAATTTCTTCAGAGGTGTAAAGAGACCTTATGTAATGAACTGTTATGTTTGTATACCCTTAGCATAAGCTTTCAACATCTACATACAGAGCGGGCCTACATACATGTTGCGCCGCCATGTTTTTTACAGTAGATCTAAACGGACAAACAACTCTACAAAGCGTGTCTTCTCCGGCTACCCTGCGGTATGTAGTCCTGACTTTACAAAGGGGGTAAAAACGTCTACCAACTTACTCCTAACTGCTATCTTGCTGTCAGACCAGACGCCTTAAACAGCGATGTTTTTAACTGTTAGCAAGCTCTACCCTCGAACAGGCTGTGCAATACAAGCATGACATGCTTAGCTTTATCATGGCTCTCACCATGTCTACACCGGACCTGACAAGCGCGATGAAACGACAAAATATGTTTCATAATCAACACTAGAGGAGCACACCCATTAACCAATTATGTATAAATCCACGTCACTTTCCTCTGTCCTTCGACAGCATTCTAGCATCCCTCCACCACCCCCTCCTCCGCATATCTCACTTCTTACTCTTGAAACCGGGGGGTGCTCTGGGTTCGGGCCAATAACCCTTCCTAGTCATTATACACTCAGGAACCCCTATTGAACTATTGTGATCTGGTGACTGTGGGGGCCATTTTAGTACAGTGAACTCATTGTCATGTTCAAGAAACCAATTTGAAATGATTCGAGCTTTGTGACATGGTGCATTATCCTGCTGGAAGTAGCCATCAGAGGATGGGAACATGGTGGTCATAAAGCGATGGACATGGTCAGAAACAATGTTCAGGTAGGCCGTGGCATTTAAACGATGCCCAATTGGCACTAAGGGACCTAAAGTGTGCCAAGAAAACATCCCTCACACCATTACACCACCACCACCAGCCTGCACAGTGGTAACAAGGCATGATGGATCCATGTTCTCATTCTGTTTACGCCAAATTCTGACTCTACCATCTGAATGTCTCAACAGAAATCGAGACTCATCAGACCAGGCAACATTTTTCAAAGTCTTCAACTGTCATATTTTGGTGAGCTTGTGTAAATTGTAGCCTCTTTTTCCTATTTGTAGTGGAGATGACTGGTACCCGGTGGGGTCTTCTGCTGTTGTAGCCCATCCGCCTCAAGGTTGTGCGTGTTGTGGCGTCACAAATGCTTTGCTGCATACCTCGGTTGTAACGAGTGGATATTTCAGTCAAAGTTGTTCTTCTATCAGCTTGAATCAGTCGGCCCATTCTCCTCTGACCTCTAGCATCAACAAGGCATTTTCGCCCACAGGACTGCCGCATACTGGATGTTTTTCCCTTTTCACACCATTCTTTGTAAACCCTAGAAATGGTTGTGTGTGAAAATCCCAGTAACTGAGCAGATTGTGAAATACTCAGACCGGCCCGTCTGGCACCAACAACCATGCCACGCTCAAAATTGCTTAAATCAACTTTCCTTCCCATTCTGACATTCAGTTTGGAGTTCAGGAGATTGTCTTTACCAGGACCACACCCCTAAATGCATTGAAGCAACTGCTATGTGATTGGTGGATTAGATAACTGCATTAATGAGAAATTGAACAGGTGTTCCTAATAATCCTTTAGGTGAGTGTATGTAAGTGTGAACTTGTGAAATTAGAAACACGTTAGAACCCATTATAATTAAAAATTTTGTCCTCACTTGTTGCAGCACGATGTGACAAACCCATTAAGAACAAGCTGATTTTCATATCACGTCGTGCCAGTCGCGTCCGCTGTAGACACGGTGTTAGACCAAGTAAATAATAATTTATAAAATAAGCAAAGACGACACGAGTATACACAAGAAGCAATGACGCTCAAAACTGCTCCGTCACACAGCTTCTATTAGAACAACAACATGGAATCTTGGTTCTAACAAAAATAAAAATCAATGTTACTCATACTGATCCGAATCAAGGTAACCTCCTCGGGGTGATTCTTAAACGATCTTTCTCTCCAACGTCTCTCTGCTGGAAAGTATCTCCATAGATATCTATGAGTATCTCCACTTAAAGGCTCAGTACCGCGTGTCCCAACGTCTCTCTGCTGGAAAGTATTTCCATAGACATCTATGAGTATCTCCTCTTAAAGGCTCAGTAGGCCTACCGCTGGTCCTAATGTCTCCCTGCTGGAAAGTATCTCCATAGACATCTATGAGTATCTCCACTTAAAGGCTCAGTACCGCAGGTCCTAACAGCTCTCTGCTGGAAAGTATCTCCACTTAAAGGCTCAGTACCGCAGGTCCTAACAGCTCTCTGCTGGAAAGTATCTCCACTTAAAGGCTCAGTACCGCAGGTCCTAACAGCTCTCTGCTGGAAAGTATCTCCACTTAAAGGCTCAGTACCGCAGGTCCTAACAGCTCTCTGCTGGAAAGTATCTCCACTTAAAGGCTCAGTACCGCAGGTCCTAACAGCTCTCTGCTGGAAAGTATCTCCACTGAAAGGCTCAGTACCGCAGGTCCTAACAGCTCTCTGCTGGAAAGTATCTCCGCTTAAAGGCTCAGTACCGCAGGTCCTAACAGCTCTCTGCTGGAAAGTATCTCCACTTAAAGGCTCAGTACCGCGTGTCCTAATGTCTCCCTGCTGGAAAGTATCTCCATAGACATCTATGAGTATCTCCACTTAAAGGCTCAGTACCGCAGGTCCTAACAGCTCTCTGCTGGAAAGTATCTCCACTTAAAGGCTCAGTACAGCGGGTCCTAACGTCTCTCTGCTGGAAAGTATCTCCATAGATACCTATGAGTATCTCTGCTTAAAGGCTCAGTACCCGCGGGTCCTAACGTCTCTCTGCTGGAAAGTATTTCCATAGATATCTATGAGTATCTCCGCTTAAAGGCTCAGTACCCGCGGGTCCTAACGTCTCTCTGCTGGAAAGTATCTCCATAGATATCTATGAGTATCTCCACTTAAAGGCTCAGTACCCGCGGGTCCTAACGTCTCTCTGCTGGAAAGTATTTCCATAGATATCTATGAGTATCTCCACTTAAAGGCTCAGTACCCGCGGGTCCTAACGTCTCTCTGCTGGAAAGTATCTCCATAGATATCAATGAGTATCTCCGCTTAAAGGCTCAGTACCCGCGGGTCCTAACGTCTCTCTGCTGGAAAGTATCTCCATAGATATCTATGAGTATCTCCGCTTAAAGGCTCAGTACCCGCGGGTCCTAACGTCTCTCTGCTGGAAAGTATCTCCATAGATATCTATGAGTATCTCCGCTTAAAGGCTCAGTACCCGCGGGTCCTAACGTCTCTCTGCTGGAAAGTATCTCCATAGACATCAATGAGTATCTCCGCTTAAAGGCTCAGTACCCGCGGGTCCTAACGTCTCTCTGCTGGAAAGTATCTCCATAGACATCAATGAGTATCTCCGCTTAAAGGCTCAGTACCCGCGGGTCCTAACGTCTCTCTGCTGGAAAGTATCTCCATAGACATCAATGAGTATCTCCACTTAAAGGCTCAGTACCCGCGGGTCCTAACATCTCTCTGCTGGAAAGTATCTCCATAGATATCTATGAGTATCTCCGCTTAAAGGCTCAGTACCGCGGGTCCTAACGTCTCTCTGCTGGAAAGTATCTCCATAGATATCTATGAGTATCTCCGCTTAAAGGCTCAGTACCCGCGGGTCCTAACGTCTCTCTGCTGGAAAGTATCTCCATAGATATCTATGAGTATCTCCGCTTAAAGGCTCAGTACCCGCGGGTCCTAACGTCTCTCTGCTGGAAAGTATCTCCATAGATATCTATGAGTATCTCCGCTTAAAGGCTCAGTACCCGCGGGTCCTAACGTCTCTCTGCTGGAAAGTATCTCCATAGATATCTATGAGTATCTCCGCTTAAAGGCTCAGTACCCGCGGGTCCTAACGTCTCTCTGCTGGAAAGTATCTCCATAGATATCTATGAGTATCTCCGCTTAAAGGCTCAGTACCCGCGGGTCCTAACGTCTCTCTGCTGGAAAGTATTTCCATAGATATCTATGAGTATCTCCGCTTAAAGGCTCAGTACCTCGCGGGTCCTAACGTCTCTCTGCTGGAAAGTATCTCCATAGATATCTATGAGTATCTCCACTTAAAGGCTCAGTACCGCGGGTCCTAACGTCTCTCTGCTGGAAAGTATTTCCATAGATATCTATGAGTATCTCCACTTAAAGGCTCAGTACCCACAGGTCCTAACGTCTCTCTGCTCGAAAGTATCTCCATAGATATCTATGAGTATCTCCGCTTAAAGGCTCAGTACCCGCGGGTCCTAACGTCTCTCTGCTGGAAAATATCTACATAGACATCAATGAGTATCTCCGCTTAAAGGCTCAGTACCCGCGGGTCCTAACGTCTCTCTGCTGGAAAGTATTTCCATAGATATCTATGAGTATCTCCGCTTAAAGGCTCAGTACCCGCGGGTCCTAACGTCTCTCTGCTGGAAAGTATCTCCATAGATATCTATGAGTATCTCCACTTAAAGGCTCAGTACCCGCGGGTCCTAACGTCTCTCTGCTGGAAAGTATTTCCATAGATATCTATGAGTATCTCCACTTAAAGGCTCAGTACCGCTGGTCCTAACGACTCTCTGCTGGAAAGTATCTCCATAGACATCTATGAGTATCTCCGCTTAAAGGCTCAGTACCGCTGGTCCTAACAGCTCTTTATAATACTAACGCAGGTCCTACCGTAGCTCTTGCCTGACTTTTATCCTTCTTTTTATCCTTAAAATCCACAGATCTTTTATTTTATGTAAGAAATAAGACATCACTCTTTCTACAGTCTTTATAATGCCTGCATGATCTCTTCTTCCCTGCATCAACTGGATGTCTCAGCCGATGACTTTTTTTGTACTGTGGTGGCCACCGTCGTGTTTGGATTGAGATAGAACATCTAATAAACTCCCTGTACACTGCTTGTTTTTCTGTTCTGAGCTGTAAAACTGTCTTTGTATGGCCACTCAGATTAAATCTCTCCTGTCCATCTGTCATGTGACATCTTTTACCTGAATCCATCTGGCAGACACGGTTATACCAAGTGACCTTCAATATACTCTATTTCATCAGTGCTGTGTGTTTTCCCTGAGAATTGTATCCATGAGCTACATGAACGTCACAGGCTTGTATCACACAGATTTGTATGACTGTACTGTATATGCTTGTGTTCACACTCTATAGAGAAAGTCATTGTGTGTGTTTATGTGTTCACAGAGATATTAAACCAGACAACATTTTACTGGATGAACACGGTAAGTCACATTCATCTCTTGCGTTATCAGTCACATATGAGCTGCAGGAATAATGTCTGCTGATTATAACTAAAATAAAATGCAAGTGTTCGTAATATGGGCTTCATTCAGTTAAATTCTGACAGATTTAGACAGTCATCTTAATGTCATGCCATAATTGAGGTGAATTCATCATACTTTTGTGAATCTTAGTTCACCGTACACAAAACAATCATTTCTTGTGAAGTAATGAAATGTTATTTGTGTGAGGAAAAACTCAAACTATGTCAGTATCTGTTTTGCCCTTAATTTCATGGAATGGTTGAGTGTTGTTATAAATAACAGAATCACACAAATTCCTAATGCTTCTAGACACACATCAATTTGACATCAGCAAATTACAAACTGTATTACTAATATTTATTACAGTTTTCTAGTCCGTAGTTAGATTGTAAAAGCAGTGTTGCTGTACTAATGTCTGATCAGATTCAGCTTCACATTAAGAGGTCTTACAGCAGCATGATTTATATAAACTACAGCAATATTTATTATATTAATACTAAGCACACTTGTGCTCTGTCACTCACATGGATTTAGCCAACAGCTGCTGTGAAGGTGAAATAGCAAACTAACAAACCGCATCGTTTCTCATTAATATGATAATAGGCGAATGAATATGAATGTGCAGATAGTTTTGATCCCAAAGAGTCAAAACACTAACACCTTCGCACGCATGCACGCATGCACGCACATACACACAAACACACATGAATCTCAGATATACACTTTTTTGGGTGAACTATCACTTTAACATCACTGCAATATGTACACTGGTGCTTTATAACTCGATATCACCAGCTAATATTTCCCACAATGCAGAGAGCACAATGCAAGAGGAAGACATGTGACAAATATTTGTTTTTGGTGTTTAGTAAATGTCTCTATACACAGCACTCTAATCTTACTAAACACTTTCTCATCAGTATCAGTATTAGTGAACTGTAGTGTGAGATGCTTCATGTCAGGAGAGTGTCCATTAGAGTACAATTTCACATCTCATTCAAACATTTATTTCAGAAAACGTAATTTCACTGAATCTCATAAGCTCTGTTATATTTATTTTTTGTGCAGGTCATGCTCACCTGACAGATTTTAATATAGCTGCTATCGTGAAGGATGACTTAAAAGCCACATCTATTGCAGGGACAAAACCGTACATGGGTGAGAGGCTTTGTTCTTCTGGAAAGAGAAAATTTCACACCTCATAAAACCTTCAGCAGTCGTGATAAACAAATTACTGTACTCTCTTCATAAAACATTTACCACAAAGGTACAGAGTATATCATTCAGACTTAAATCAACATCATATTTTTGCAACCTGGTTCTCAGAAATACAGTATGTATTTCAATGCATAGGCCAGCGTTCAAGTACAGTTACATAAGTGATAGACATGTAAGCTCCAGCTCAAATTCTGCCGGGAAGACCCAATCTCACTTCACTTACAACATATAGACTTAACCAATCATCATTGAACCAATCACCAGCTAACACTTGGAGTATATAAGATTGCCACTCGCCCTTTATTTACGTTCGCTTATATTTCAGAAGCTGCTGATTTTCAACTGCGAGCGAACAGCAGCAAACCAAAATTTCACAGAAGGATTACGCCATCTGCGACTACACAGACTCCAAAGACAATTTCATCCCTCCGTCTCCTCTTACCAAAAGGCGTAGTATTCGGATCCAGTGCTGCGTCCCTCCAGGGGCTCAGCGGTCTTCGGAGAACATCGCCACTACTCTCGAGGCCGCTGGAATCCCCTTAAACCCAGAACTCTCCAGAGAAAATCTGGTCCTACTGGCTCACAATACTCTGGGTAGCTCTCCCGGTAATGTGGATGTAACCCAGCGAAGCCAATGGCAAAGACATGCAAGATTCTCTCCCAAGTGATAAACTTCTAATAATCTGATAATTCATGGAATGTTTAATCTTGCTACAAGCACTTCTACTAGACGAAGGATTCCTGTCTGATCTCAGATTCTGGTCGTACCTGTTTATCAGGCGGCTATGCCCATCGGCCAACTTGGATCCAACACCCTGCCCCACCATAGCGGAGAAAATGCTAAATTAGACGACCTGCTTAATTCAGCCAGAAAATACATATATATATATCAAGAGGCGTGGCGTCCTCCACATTTGTACACCACATTTTTTTTTTTAAATTCCCCTATTTCCCATAATGATAACAATCGTCTGTGCATTTCTAGTCTACCAGAGGACTCTGCCACTCCCGCTGCCCTCTCCCATAACAACACTTTCTCACACAGCCCTCGCATCACAGGAAGGGGTGGAGGCACCGGTCTACTCATCCCCAAAGACTGGAAATTCAATCAGCTAACACCCATGTGTGACAACGGCTACTTCGAGTTTCATGCTGTTACTATCACCCACCCTGTTAAAAGTCATTTTGTAGTTGTATATCCTCCCCCAGGTCAGCTTGGACATTTCTTGGAGGAGCTGGATGTGCTTCTTTCATCCTTCCCTGAGGATGGTACTCCCCTGGTGGTACTAGGTGACTTCAACATCCACATTGGAAAGCCACAGGCTGCTGACTTCATCAACCTGACCGCATCATTCCTCCTCGAGCAGGTTTCCACATCAGCAACCCACAAGTCTGGAAACCATCCGGATCTGATCTTCACAAGGTACTGCTCCACTAATCACTCTCAGGTCATCCCGCTGCACACGTCTGATCACTTCTTCGTCAACCTCGACGTCGACCTCACTGCTCCGGATGTCTTACCGATGGTCACCTTCCGGCGCAACCTGCGGTCTCTCCCTCCTGTTTTTCCTCTGCTGTCTTCTCTGCACTCGCCCCCTCTGATGAGCTCTCTCTTTTGAATACAGACAATGCCACAGACACTCTGTGTTCCATGCTTTCATCCTGCTTGGACAACCTATGCCCTCTTGCATCTGGACCAGCCCGTGCATCCCCGTTGGCTCCCTGGTTATCGGATATACTGCGTGAGCATCGCGCCAGCCTCCGGTCAGCTGAGAGAAAATGGCGCAAGTCAAAAGACCCTGCAGACCTCTCTCTCTACCAATCTCTTCTCTCTTCTTTCTCTGTAGATGTCACCTCTGCAAAAACAGATTACTACCACTCGAGGATCTGCAACTCTCCGGACTCTCGAACGCTCTTCAAAACCTTCTCTGCTCTCCTCTGTCCGCCTGCTCCCGCACCTTCATCGGAGTTAACAGCTGCTGATTTTGCATCGTTCTGGAATGGCGTTGCAATGGTTTGAGTCCTACCTCTCGGGTAGGTCATTGAGAGTATACTGGAGAGATGAGGTCTCCGCGTCCCAACAGCTCAACAAGGGGGTGCCACAGGGCTCAGTGCTTGGACCACTACTCTTCTCCATTTACATGACATCCCTCGTCTCTGTCATTCAGAAGCATGGCTTCTCCTATCACTGCTATGCCGACGACACACAACTCTACTTGTCATTTCAACCGGACGATCCGACGGTCGCTGCTCGCATCGCGGCATGCCTGAGTGACATCTCGCTTTGGATGAAGGATCATCACCTGCAGCTAAACCTTGCAAAAACGGAACTGCTTGTGATCCCAGCCAACCCAAAGATTCACCACAACCTTGCCATTCAAGGTCTTCCGTCAACACGTCGCTGATTGATTTTTCCTAATTCTCTTCCCTTTCCTTCTTTATATAACTTACTAACCTCACTATTCTTAGCTTTTTATACTGTGCTAGGCTTTAATGGACTAGTTTGATGCACTTATGTATTTTTTGGCCTATGTTGTTATAATTGCTCCAAATGTTTCCTCATCTGTAAGTCGCTTTAGATAAAAGCGTCTGCTAAATGACTAAATGTGAATGTAATTATCAGCATCACAATTTATAAATCACTTCAATTCGCAGATTGCTGGCAGGCATTAAATTTTACGCCAGCTACTTCAATCCTCATTATCCAAGTCTTTTCACTGCCCCAACCGTGCACCTGCTACTCAAAAGTCTAGCTTAATCTTCTAGCAAACAACCACATAAATGCCTGCCAATCACCTTAACCATATTACACAAATTATAATCTGTATGCAATGGCCTGTTTTCCTCTTACATCAACACCCTGCTAGAAGCCTTATTCTAAACAGCTTTCTACGGTTTCATGCGCTCAGGGGAAATCACTTAAGAATCAAAACAAATCGATCCTACACAAGGTCTTACTTCTCCAACATTAATTTCTTACCTAATTTCTCAGTCTCCATTTCATGGCCTATCAAAGCCTCTGTCTCAATGTCACGGCCTATCGATGCCTCTGTCTCAATGTCACAGCCTATCGAGGCCTCCTTCTCAACGTTGCGGCCTATCGAGGCCACACAATGAAGGTCCACTAGAATATGACGATATTACAAGCTTCACTCAAGGCTCGGTGGACTTTATGAGCGATGTTCTTACTAACAATCTTTCTAAAACTCGTTATTCAGGAACTGCAAGAAACTTCAACCAGTGGGTAGAAATTTCGTAAAAATGTTGGTGGTAGGCCCCGCTCCAACGGCAAAGCCCTTTCTACTATTTTTGGTGGTCGGCTACGCCCCTGCCTTCATCATCAGGCAGGAAATGCAGGATTTTGCAACACTTCGGATGCGTGTTATGGACCGGGCCTACACCAAAGAACTATATATTACCATAGCTGTACCCTAAGTCAATCAGTGTCTAATAAATGTTTATGTCACGCATTCTAGCTTCTAGAGTCTTTCTGGCAGACATGTAAATACACAGACAGAGAAGTACTATGGTATATCATAGTTTCATAGAAATGTATCATGGTAGTTTAAATCAACTACATTGTTGTTATGTGAAAAGTGCTTTTTGTGTATTATTAGCAGTGCGACAAGTGATAAACCAATAACAACAATACTTCATATGCGAATGCACAATGTGAATAACTTTATTTTGTTTACAACCATTTCAGCCCCAGAACTGTTTCAGTCGATTGAGGGAACACATCCAGGTTACTCATTCGCAGTGGACTGGTGGTCCTTAGGAATAACGGCATATGAGCTGCTCCGAGGACAGGTGAGGGGTTCTGTGGGTAGGTTAGATTAGATTAGATTCAACTTTATTGTCATTACACATATATAAGTACAGTGTAACGAAATGTAGTTTAGGTCTAACCAGAAGTGCAATTAGCAAGTGCAGGATATACAGTTAGAATAAATACAGGATACAATATTGACAAAATATAATACAGTGGGTATGCACTATGAACAATATATACAGATGGCTATATACCATGAACAATAATGTACATGTGGATATGAACAGATAATAATTTAGACTAAAATAGTGCAAGTGACTTAAGTGTGCATAAATTATTGACATACGGCTATTAAAGTTGCAATGCAATAGGTGAGTTAATGCAGTTGTTGAAGTTACAGTGCAGTATACGAGTTAATGCAGTTATTAGGTTGCAGTCCAGAAGATGAGTTAATGCAGTTATAGAAGTTACAGTGCAATGGATGAGTAGATGCAGATAATAGAGTTACAGTGCAGTAGATGAGTTAATGCAGTTATTTAACTTACGGTGCAATAGATGAGTAGATGCAGTTATGGAAGTGGTCCATTAGTGCAAATGAGCATTCAGGTAAATATTCCTGGTTTGCAAGTGAGCAGTATAGAGTGCAAATGATGCTGTGTGTGTGTAAACAGTCCGGCAGAGCAGATACATGAAGTACTGGTGTGTACAGTTCAGTCATGCATGGCAGCCCTGTAGTGCAATGTAAACGATGTTATAGCAGCGATGAAGTAAAAGGTAAGAGAGGTAGTGGAATCAGTGGGGGGCAGAGTTCAATAATGAAACACCTCTGGGAAAAAAGCTGTTTCTTAGTCTGCTGATGAGACCAATCACTGTTGTATCGTCTGCAAACTTGATGAAGGAGTTAGATCCGTTCACAGGCCTGCAGTCGAGTGTGAAAAGGGAGTAGAGAGAGGGGCTCAGTATGCAGCCCTGTGGTACACCAGTGTTGAGGGTGGTGGTGGTGGAGCAGATGGGGCCTAACCTAACAAGCTGAGGCCTGTTCGTCAGGAAGTCCATAATCCAGTTGCAGGTAGGGTTGTTAATGCCTAGGTTTCCAAGTTTGACGATTAGCTTGGAAGGGATGACGGTATTGAAAGCAGAACTGAAGTCTACAAACAGCATACGTGCATAAGTGTCCTTATTGTCCAGATGTGTGAGCACAGAGTGCAGCGCCATGGACACTGCATCATATGTGCTCCTATTGTTGCGATTGGTATGGGTCCAGTGTGGGTGGTAGAGATTCCTTTAGGTGTGCCAGGACCAGCCGCTCAAAGCACTTCATGACAATGGGTGTGAGTGCTACAGGGCGGTAGTCGTTCAGGCACGTCGGGTTAGAATGTTTTGGGATGGGCACAATGGAGGTGGATTTAAAACATGCTGGAACCACTGCTTGGGCGAGGGACAGGTTGAAGATGTCCGTGAAGACTCCAGCGAGCTGCTCTGAACATGCCCGGAGTACGCGACCAGGGATGCCATCTGGGCCAGCTGCCTTGCGCGCGTTGATCCGATTTAGTGCATTGTGAACATCAGTGGAGTTAAATGTGATAATTGGGTGGTCAGCAGAGGGTGTGAGCTTGGTAGCTGTTTCCTTATTGTCTCTCTCAAAGCGAGCATAAAAGTCATTAAGCTCGTTCAGGAAGACGGCATCTGTGGCTATGGGGGTGGAGTCAAGTCAAGTAAAGTCAGCTTTATTTATATAGTGCTTTTTACAATTTTCATTGTTACAATGCAGCTGTACAAGAAAACATTGACTACAGGTAAAACATAAAAGGTTATGGAAGTCAAAACACAGGTCAAATATCAGACACACAATAAATTCCTATATGCAGTGTTTATTAAATAAGACTATAGGATTATTGCAGCCGCCCCGGCCAGGCAAACAGTGCAAAACAGTATGCAAACGGTGGCGAGGAACCCAAAACTCCACTGGAGGAAAAAAACCAGGCCTAACCAGGGGATTCCAGTTCCCCTCTGGCAAAAACTGCTGCCTCTGCACAAGCTCGACAGTGCTTGCACAACAAGGCAAAATAAAAAACAAATTTAGATTTAAAATTATCATTAATAATCTAATAGCGACTGAAGTTTTGTAGAGTCGCCACGTCCTTCGTCCAGCATTTGTCAGGTCTGGGAATGGATTGCGCCCTGCCCACTCCGGTAGCCTTGGACTGCGTCCTGCCCGCTCTGGTAACCTTGGAACAATGAGACAAGACTGGCTGAGAGTAGAGCACTGTTCTGCACTCTTTGATGCAACAAATGCATCAGTTGTTATTGGAAGTGTCCCTGGTTCCGGTTGATCTAACTAGTGCAGCCTAGATCTTTGAAATATATATATTATGATAGTGTAGTGTATGCAAGAGTAAAAAGATGCGTCTTAAGTCTAGATTTAACTAACAGAGTGTGTCTGCCTCCCGGACAGTGCAGGGAAGACTGTTCCAAAGTTAAGGCGCTAGATAGGAAAAGGATCTGCCGCCTGCACTTGATTTTGAAATTCTAGGTATTACCAACTGACCTGACACCTGAGAGCGTAGTGCACGTGATGGACTATAATACGTTAGAAGTTCTCTCAAGTAGTGAGGAGCTAAACCATGCAAGGCTTTATAGGTAATAAGCAAGATTTTAAAGTTTATGCGATGCTTTACAGGTAACCAGTGCAAGGTTGACAGAACCGGGCTAATATGCTCATACTTTTTTGTACGCGTAAGAACTCGAGCTGCCACATTTTGGACCAGTTGGAGTTTTTGTAATGGGCCTGCAGGGCAACCACCTAATAGTGCATTACAGTAATCTAGTCTTGATGTCATAAAGGCATGTATAAGCTTCTCTGCATCTGATGGTGACAGCATATGACGTAGGTTAGATATATTTTTAAGATGGAAAAACGCAATTTTACAGGTGTTGGCGACCTGGTTCTCAAATGACAGAGTACTATCGAATATAAAGCCAAGATTCTTAGCTGAAGATGAGAGTTTTATGGAAGATCCATTAATAGTTAAACAGTATTCTGTTGGAGTGGTTGGGTTTGTAATCACTGATGGCCTGGATGCCCTGCCACATGCGTCGAGGGTCAGAATTGGAAAAATGCTCCTCTAGCTTCAGCTTATAGCAGTGCTTGGCCATTTTGATGCCCCTCTTCAGTTCGTGCACCAAGTTTTGTTGATGTAAATGCACAATCCACCTCTCAGGGACGAGTTGAATGTTGCTGATGCAACTTCCGGACATGCGTAAACTGATATCCAAAAGCTCCTGTCGGGTGTACAATGTAAATGCACAACTGTTCTGGACGAACAGACCCGAGATGAGCAAGAAGAAAATTCCCACCCAGACTAAAATTGCCAGCGCATTTGCTAATTGCGTATCATATGATAAGCAAAGTAAAAGTAAATGCTGGAACCATTGACGCAGTGGCGTCTTAAGGTGTGAGCCCTGTTCTCTTTATGAATCACACTAGTATTATTTGTGTTATATATATTGCAATACCAGACATGTTCATGTCAGCCTCATTTCTACATTTTGCTAACAAATTAAGAGTATATCAGTGTTTACAGTTGAGGTGTACTGTGGACAGATGAGGGGTTATGTGGGCAGGTGAAGGGTTCTGTGTACAGTTGAGGTGTACTGTGGACAGGTGAGGTGTTCTGTGGACAGATGAAGGGTTATGTGGGCAGGTGAAGGGTTCTGTGTTTAGGTGAAGGGTTCTGTGGACAGGTTAAGTGTTCTGAAGGGTTCTGTGGACAAGGGACGGGTTATGAGGGCAGGTAAGGGTTCTGTGGACAGTTTAGGGATTCTATGTGTAGGTGAAGGGTTCTGTGGGCAGGTGAGGTGTTCTGAAGCGACAGTTATGTGGACAGGTGAGGTGTTCTGAAGGGTTATGTGGACAGGTGAGATGTTCTGAAGTGTTCTGTGGACAGGTGAGGTGTTCTGAAATGTTCTGTGTACAGTTGAGGTGTACTGTGAACAGATGATGGGTTATATGGGCAGGTGAAGGATTCTGTGGACAGTCGAAGGGTTCTGTGGACAGGTGAGGTGTTTTGAAGGGTTCTGTGGACAGGTGAGGGGTTATGTGGGCAGGTAAGGGTTCTGTGGACAATTTAGGGGTTCTGTGAAAAGGTGAAGGGTTCTGTGGGCAGGTAAGGGTTCAGTGGACAGTTTAGGGGTTATGTGAAAAGGTGAAGGGTTCTGTGGACAGGTGAGGTGTTCTGAAGGTTTCTGTGGGCATCTCTTCGGTTCATTGAAGACCACTCTTGCCGCCGCATTCTGGATCATCTGGAGAGGTTTGATTGTGCAAGCAGGAAGTCCAGCCAGAAGCGCATTACAATAATCCAGTTTGGACAAGACAAGAGCCTGGACTAGGACTTGTGTAGAGTGCTCTGATAGGAAAGGTCTAATTTTCCTAATGTTGTAGAGGATGAAGCTACAGGACCGGGTGGTGCTGGCAACATGACTTGTGAGGTTAAGCCGATCATCTATTACCACCCCCAGGTTTCTGGCTGTGCTGGGCGGTGTAATCGTTGATGAGCCTAGTTGAATGGCAAGGTTGTGGTGAATGTTTGGGTTGGCTGGTATCACAAGCAGTTCCGTTTTTGCAAGGTTTAGCTGCAGGTGATGACCCTTCATCCAAAGCGAGATGTCACTCAGGCATGCTGAGATGCGAGCAGAGACCGTCGGATCGTCCGGTTGAAATGACAAGTAGAGTTAGTTGTGTGTCGTCAGCATAGCAGTGATAGGAGAAGCCATGCTTCTGAATGACCGAGCCGAGGGATGTCATGTAAATGGAGAAGAGTAGCGGTCCAAGCACTGAGCCCTGTGGCACCCCCGTGTTGAGCTATTGGGACGCAGAGACCCCATCTCTCCTGGATACTCTGAATGACCTACCCGAGCGGTAGGACTCAAACCATTGCAGAGCCATTCCAGAGACACCCATAGCACTGAGAGAAGCCAGGAGGATTTGATGATTCACAGTGTCAAAAGCAGCAGACAGACCCAGTAGGATGAGCACAGATGACATGGATGATGCTTTTGCCAGTCTCAGGGTTTCGATGACTGAGAGCAGGGCAGTCTCTGTGGAATGACCGGTCTTGAAACCAGACTGATTGCTATCCAGGAAGTTATTTCGCATGAGAAAGGAGGAGAGCTGGTTGAATACAACTCGCTCCAGGGCTTTGGCAATCCCCTGGAGGAGATGGGTGAGGATGGGATCCAGTGGGCAGATGGTAGGGTGGTTGGAACCTATGACCTTGGAAACATCAGCTTCAGACAGAGGAGAAAAGAGGGGGAGCACACACGTCTGACACGTGGGCGGGTTCGACAGGTGGTGGCGTAGAAAACTGGCTGCTGATGGCGGTAGTTTTCTTTACGAAGAACGATGCAAAATCAGCAGCTGTTAACTCCGATGAAGGTGCGGGAGCAGGTGGACAGAGGAGAGCAGAGAAGGTTTTGAAGAGCGTTCGAGACTCCGGAGAGTTGCAGATCCTCGAGTGGTAGTAATCTGTTTTTGAGGAGGTGACGTCTACAGAGAAAGTAGAGAGAAGAGATTGGTAGAGAGAGAGGTCTGCAGGGTCTTTTGACTTGCGCCATTTTCTCTCAGCTGACCGGAGGCTGGGGCGATGCTCACGCAGTACATCCGATAACCAGGGAGCCGACGGGGATGCACGGGCTGGTCCAGATGCAAGAGGGCATAGGTTGTCCAAGCAGGATGAAAGCGTGGAACACAGAGTGTCTGTGGCAGTGTCTGTATTCAAAAGAGAGAGCTCATCAGAGGGGTGGAGTGCAGAGAAGACAGCAGAGGAAAAATAGGAGGGAGGGAGGGAGCGCAGGTTGCGCCAGAAAGTGACCATCGGTAAGACATCTGCGATGTCCGGAGCAGTGAGGTTGAGGTCGAGGGTGACGAAAAAGTGATCAGACATGTGCAGCGGGGTGACCTGAGAGTGATGAGAGGAGCAGTACCTTGTGAAGATCAGATCTAGATGGTTTCCAGACTTGTGGGTTGCTGATGTGGAAACCTGCTCGAGGAGAAATTAGGGTCAGGTCGATGAAGTCAGCAGCCTGTGGCTTTCCAATGTGGAAGTTGAAGTCACCTAGTACCACCAGAGGAGTACCATCCTCAGGGAACGATGAAAGAAGCACATCCAGCTCCTCCAAGAAATGTTCAAGCTGACCTGGGGGACGATATATAACTACAAAATTACTTTTAACAGGGTGAGTGATAGTAACAGCATGAAACTCGAAGGAGCCGTTGTCACACAAGGGTGTTAGCTGATTGAATTTCCAGTCTTTGGGGATAAGTAGACCGGTGCCTCCACCCCTTCCTGTGATGCGAGGGCTGTGACAAAGCAAACCAATTAAACTAGCCCGAGAACGAATTAAGGAACGATACTACATGCGGTTTCACAACGTGACAGAGCGGAAGTAAATACAAAGCGATTTCTCAGTTTAACACAGTACTAAAAACTCAACAAGACATGATTTAAATACACTTACACAGTTCTGTACGCTTTTGCTGCTAAGTTGCTTCTCCTACATATTGAACACTAATCTCCGTTTAAATAACAATGCTGGCATTTGGCCCCGCCCTCAGATGACACGTGCACACACAGCAAACCAATTAAACTAGCCTGAGAACGAACGAAGGAACGATACTACTTGCGGTTTCACCACGTGACAGAGCGGAAGTAAATACAAAGTGATTTCTCAGTTTAGGTGTTCTGAAAGGTTCTGTGGACAAGTGAGGTGTTCTGAAGGGTTCTGTGGACAGGTGAGGTGTTCTGTGCACAGATGAGGGGTTATGTGGGCAGGTAAGGGTTCTGTGGACAGGTGAGATGTTCTGAAGTGTTCTGTGGAAGGTGGGTTGTTCTGAAGTGTTCTGTCGACAGGTGAGGTGTTCTGTGCACAGATGAGGGGTTATGTGGGCAGGTAACGGTTCTGTGGACAGTTGAGGGGTTCTGTGGACAGGTGAGGTGTTCTGTGGAAGATGAGGGGTTATGTGGGCAGGTAAAGGTTCTGTGGACATTTGAGGGGTTCTGTGGACAGGTGAGGTGTTCTGTGGAAGATGAGGGGTTATGTGGGCAGGTAAGGGTTCTGTGGACAGGTGAGATGTTCTGAAGTGTTCTTTGGACAGGTGAGGTGTTCTGAATTGTTCTCTGGACAGGTGAGGTGTTCTGAAGTGTTCTGTGGACAGGTGAGGTGTTCTGAAGGGTTCTGTAGATAGGTGAGGTGTTCTGTGTACAGATGAGGGGTTGTGTGGGCCGGTAACAGTTCTGTGTACAGTTGAGGGGTTCTGTGGACAGGTGAGGTGTTCTGAAGTGTTCTGTGGAAGGTGAGTTGTTCTGAAGTGTTCTGTGGACAGGTGAGGGGTTCTGTGCACAGATGAGGGGTTATGTGTGCAGGTAACGGTTCTGTGGACAGTTGAGGGGTTCTGTGGACAGGTGAGGTGTTCTGTGGAAGATGAGGGGTTATGTGGGCAGGTAAGGGTTCTGTGGACATTTGAGATGTTCTGAAGTGTTCTTTGGACAGGTGAGGTGTTCTGAATTGTTCTGTGGACAGGTGAGGTGTTCTGAAGTGTTCTGTGGACAGGTGAGGTGTTCTGAAGGGACAGTTATGTGGACAGGTGAGGTGTTCTGAATTGTTCTGTTGACAGGTGAGGTGTTCTGAAGTGTTCTGTGGACAAGTGAGGTGTTCTGAAGGGTTCTGTAGATAGGTGAGGTGTTCTGTGTACAGATGAGGGGTTGTGTGGGCCGGTAACAGTACTGTGGACAGGTGAGGGGTTCTGTGGACAGGTGAGGTGTTCTGAAGGGTTCTGTGCACAGATGAGGGGTTTTGTGGACAGGTGAGGTGTTCTGTGGACAGTTGAGGGGTTCTGTCTGTAGGTGAAGGGTTCTATGGGCAGGTGAGGTGTACTACTGAAGGGTTCTGTGGACAGGTGAGGTGTACTGAAGGGTTCTGTGGACAGGTGAGGTGTTCTGAAGTGTTCTGTGGACAGGTGAGGTGTTCTATGCACAGATGAGGGGTTATGTGGGCAGGTAAAGGTTCTGTGGACATTTTGAGGGGTTCTGTGGACAGGTGAGGTGTTCTGTGGAAGATGAGGGGTTATGTGGGCAGGTAAGGGTTCTGTGGACAGGTGAGGTGTTCTGAAGTGTTCTGTGGACAGGTGAGGTGTTCTATGCACAGATGAGGGGTTATGTGGGCCGGTAACAGTACTGTGGACAGGTGAGGGGTTCTGTGGACAGGTGAGGTGTTCTGAAGGGTTCTGTGCACAGATGAGGGGTTTTGTGGACAGGTGAGCTGTTCTGTGGACAGTTGAGGGGTTCTGTCTGTAGGTGAAGGGTTCTGTGGGCAGGTGAGGTGTACTACTGAAGGGTTCTGTGGACAGGTGAGGTGTACTGAAGGGTTCTGTGGACAGGTGAGGTGTTCTGTGCACAGATGAGGGGTTATGTGGGCAGGTAAGGGTTCTGTGGACAGGTGAGATGTTCTGAAGTGTTCTGTGGAAGGTGGGTTGTTCTGAAGTGTTCTGTCGACAGGTGAGGTGTTCTGTGCACAGATGAGGGGTTATGTGGGCAGGTAACGGTTCTGTGGACAGTTGAGGGGTTCTGTGGACAGGTGAGGTGTTCTGTGGAAGATGAGGGGTTATGTGGGCAGGTAAGGGTTCTGTGGACAGGTGAGATGTTCTGAAGTGTTCTTTGGACAGGTGAGGTGTTCTGAATTGTTCTCTGGACAGGTGAGGTGTTCTGAAGTGTTCTGTGGACAGGTGAGGTGTTCTTGAAGGGTTCTGTAGATAGGTGAGTAACTGTTCTGTGTACAGATGAGAGGGGTTCAGTCGTGGGCTGGTGAACAGTTCTGTGGACAGTTGAGGGGTTCTGTAGACAGGTGAGGTGTTCTGTGGACAGATGAGGGGTTGTGTGGGCCGGTAACAGTTCTGTGGACAGGTGAGGTGTACTGAAGTGTTCTTTGGACAGGTGAGGTGTTCTGAAGGGTTCTGTGGACAGGTGAGGTGTTCTGAAGGGTTCTGTGGGCAGGTGAGGTGTACTCAAGGGTTCTGTGGACAGGTGAGGTGTTCTGAAGGGTTCTGTGGGCAGGTGAGGTATACTGAAGGGTTCTGTGGACAGGTGCGGTGTTCTGAAGGGTTCTGTGGACAGGTGAGGAGTACTGAAGGGTTCTGTGGACAGGTGAGGTGTACTGAAGGGTTCTGTGGGCAGGTGAGGTGTACTGAAGGGTTCTGTGGACAGGTGATGTGTTCTGAAGTGTTCTTTGAACAGGTGAGGTGTTCTGAAGGGTTATGTCGACAGGTGAGGTGTGCTGAAGGGTTCTGTGGACAGATGAGGGGTTATGTGGGCAGGTAACGGTTCTGTGGACAGTTGAGATGTTCTTAAGTGTTCTTTGGACAGGTGAGGTGTTCTGAAGGGTTTTGTGGACAGGTGATGTGTTCTGCGGACATGTGAGGGGTTCTGTGGGAAGGGTGCTGTGGACAGGTAAAGGGTTCCGTGGAAAGGTTAGGTGTCACTGGAAACAGCCACTTCCTGTCACCCACACTACATTTACATTTAGGCATTTAGCAGACGCTTTTATCCAAAGCGACTTACATTGCATTATCCTATACATTTGGCATAGGTATCTGCCAATCCCTTGGTATCAAACCCACAACCTTGCGTTGTTAGCGCAATGCTCTTACAATGCTCATTTACATTTAAACTGAAACGGTTAGAATTCGAGACATGATATCCCTCTCAGGATATTTCACAGCAGCAGTTTGGCTGTTTTCATCCTGTATTTTCTCTCTAGAGACCGTACATCATGCGTGCTAATACGCCAGCCAATGAAATCCTGCAAACCTTCCAAAAGAGTCAGCCATGTTACCCTGTGGCCTGGTCTCCGGGGATGAAATCTCTCTTAAGAAAGGTAACAATAACCCCACCATTGCACTGTAGTTATATTTCATTCATTGATGCATGATTATGTGTAGTAATGATTTAGAGATGAAAGGGTTTCTGTTGGTGTTAGCTGTTGTGTGTAGATGCTCAGCAGAGGATTTCCAGCCTGTCAGAGCTTCAGGATATGGAAAATTTGTCTGAAGTCAACTGGGACGCTGTGCTTAACAAACAAATCCCACCCGGCTTCCTCCCTAATGTATGTTAATAAAGCACACAAACACACGTGTTCCACATGTGGATTACTTGGATATAGATATTCTATCATAGATAAGTCGAGCAACAAAAGCTTCATAAGTGAATTTGGACACAAAGCAAGTGACCTGTAGAGTGGAGGATAATGCAGCAACATTTGTGTTGTTACACTTTATGGTTGACAAAATAAATGTTTGAAGTTGATGTGCGGATCTCCAATTAAGGACATGGTGTGAACACCACTAAATACTGATATGTGGACTGACAGACTGTATATGTAAATGTGTGTTTGTGTGATTTCAGAGACGGAGACTGAACTGTGACCCCACGTTTGAGCTGGAGGAGATGATCCTGGAATCCAAACCATTACATAAGAAAAAGAAGAGACTGGCGAGAAAGACGAGAGAGAACGGCTCTGATGGATCTCCTCAGGTAACATATCTGATCATCATTGAAACAGTGCTTGGACACTTACTGTAAGTCAAATATCAAAGCAGAACATCAGTCAGTTTCCTTACTTTGACAGATTCACATGTCAGCAAAGCATTTCTGTAAATATATAATGGATGTGATTATGAATCATATATAGATGAAGGAAAGAATCCATGTGGGTGTGTAAATGTGCTGTAAAGACATAAATGAATGAATCTTTATGTGTAAATGTGTGGTGTTGAATGGCTATAAACTCAAAGAGATTTAGTGTTAGTGTTGTACATGCACATTTTCTGACGAAGTGGAGATCAGTCTTATATGCCTGAGGCTCAGCTGCTACAGTCCCTGTACGTGAAGAAAACTTAAGATAACTTAAAGAGTCTTAAATGTGTCCTGAATCCTCCACAGCATTCCTATCCCTCTGAAGTTTATTTTAGCTGTGTCCTATTGGTTAGAGCGTTGGGCTTGTGATCAGAAGGTTGCCGGGTTGAATCTCAGTGCCAGCAGGTCATGACTGAAGTGCCCTTGAGCAAGGCACCTTACCCTTGATTGCTCTGCAGTAATGTGCCACTGTCCTAAGCATATAACAACAATTTACGATTAACTAAGCGTAAATGCTGTTTGAGTTACATGTTCTACATTCTGCCACCAGCTTTACTGCAGTAGAATATACATTTACATTTGGTCATTTTGCAGACGCTTTTATATAAAGCGACTTACAAAGAGTTCGGGGAGCAATAAGCGATATGTCATACTAAGAGCAATAGTACAATAGGTGCTAATACAAAGATACTAGTTTAAAAAAAAGCTAGACCACTACCTGTTGAGAGAAGAGGGTTAGTGTACGTTTTTTTTTCTCATTTGTCTGTCATGTATTCGCCGAAGAGGTGTGTTTTAAGTAGTTTTTTTAAGGTAACAAACATATCAAAGCGGAAATATTTAAACAGGATGTCAGCGGGATACAATAGTAGATGCTAGAGGCCATGGTCTTTAGCTTGCTTGTTAGACCACCCGACTCCAATGCCGGACCGACCCGGTTCGAGGGCGTAGAACTGGCTACATTGGTGCCGTGCCAGATGGGAGTGAGGTTTAGGGGGGTGAGTGTAATGCAGGCCAGCTAGTGAAGAGCTGTGCAGTGTAGAGGCACGCTTGGAGCGGGGCAAGGAGAACCGGTTACATAAGCACTATACTCCCCACACCTGCTGACATCTAAAAAGACTCAAAGTATTGAGCACACACACCTCGTGTATGTGTTCTTAAAGGATTTTGACAGCCTGATGTTTGACTGGCAGTGGCTTTTCACTGTTCACAATGCTCTTCAGAATTCCCACAACAACAACCTGAAAATCCTCCTCAACTGAGTTGAAGAGATCCACATCCCCTCTGCTGAACCTCTCCCAGATGAACTCCTGTGTCAGAAAGTTTTGAAATGGACTGGAATACCCCGTCCAAGCCTTAAGCGGCCAACTCAAGTGTGCAGAACATAATTTTGGAGAAATGTATAACCTAGTATAACCTGAAGTGAGAACTTGATGTTGAATGTCTCTAACTGAGTTTAGATTAGTTAGTTGTCTTGGTAACTCTGTACTTCTGTGGCCTGTACCATGAAGCTGTTTTAGGTGGCTAGCCAGCTATGTTTCAGTTAAGTTTGAGCCACCATGAAAGTAGCTCGGCTTTAATCAGTGTTCGTCGCCATGGTATCTAACGCTGCATGGATAACCTATTTTTTTGCAAGTGGTACATACTTGTATGTGGTCGGTGATGCAGAGAATCTAGGGAAAAACACGGTCTGTCCAACCATTTGTAAGGTGGTCCTCGCTCTGCAGGGGTACATAAATAGCTTCATTGTGTTCCCTGGACATTTATCCACCATGTCCATAAAAGAGGGCTTTTATAAAATTGTCGGTAAGATATCTTGATATTTAACCTTTCACGCTCTTTTTTATTTCTCTGACTTTCTTAAAATAAAAAGCATATTTCACACTTTTTTCTGTTTGCTCCAAACAAGTGTTTGTGATTAAATGTTCACAAAAATAATAAAAAGGTTGTGGTAAATACTCACCACTTTGATTTATATTTTTATATTTTGTCTTGATCTGCTGCCAAATCAATAAATATCAATCTTTCTTAGGATGTAACAGCTTAGCCTATACATTTACATTTTACATACATACGTATGTATGGCCTATATCATTTTACATTAATTGTTTAACTTACGCATTAACGCAATCAGCAATCTTACTCCAAGATTGTTCTCTTGCTTTGGCAGTAGATACAGTGTTACTGCGTGCTTGAAAAACACTTCTATATTCTCTTGCTCCTGCGTGGGAAAAATATATCGCTCTCGCTCTATCCATATTGAACGCGATTGTTCATTCAGTGCCGATGTCACTCATTTATGTGCACACGCGCGTGGAGTAATCATAACTTAAGGATCAAAGCCTGAGTTGACAGAGAAAGTTCATGAGCTGCGTTTTGGTACCAATAAAGCCTGATTGCATCGATTTGGTTTTGTCGACTCAAAGCCAATCCTGTAACCCAGAGTTTGTTCAACTACCATCATGGTACAGACCCCTGGAGTCACAATGGAATAGGGACCCGCAGAGACGATGTATTATTGAAGGCTAACCCGGAAGTTAGCGCTGCAGTGGTTCCCTCGACCGAAAGTCAGAGTTTTCCCATTGACTTTTGGAAGATCACAAACAATAAGCTCGGTTATTTAAAAGGGTTTATGATGTTTACAGGTATTGTCTATCAAGATATTTACAAATTAACAACATTTGTTCGTTTTGAAGCCGAAATACAATCACCAGACTTAAAAAGCTAACATGATGCTATAAACAGACTACACTTAAGGTCGCTCGATATCAACGTCACCACCAAGCCTCCGACAACTCTTTCAAACTTTATTTAAAACGTGTTCCCTGGTAAGTAATTACACATTGTCTATGTTTTTACAGGTCTGTTCACATGTTGCCTTATTTGTGAGCTTTATATGTGCGATGACGCTTTTAGCAACTTGATAGCAACCACAGTTTTAAAGACACAATAAAGGCTAAAAAAAAATCACAAGCTGGTTATAACTGTCACGGTTTAGGACAGAACCCAAGCGCAGACAGACGCGAGATAAATGACAAGACTTTATTTAAACAAAAAACCCTCAATGGGGAAGACATGAACAAAAACAAGACAAAGATGTAACTGAAAACTTCCCACAATTGGGACAAAACAAACAAGGTCCTTAGAATAATAACTACCACCCACAAATTTGGCTACAGGACCGGGGTAATCCAACACGGTGAGTAGTAACGAACAATGAACCTACAAGGGACAGAGGGAAACTGGTGCTAGATAAAGGGAAACACTAACGAGGACTGATGACACAGGGAGAGTGGCAGCAGGTGACAGGAATGAAATACTGAGGGAAAGATGGACCAGGGACGGTGACAAGACTAAACACTAATGCGCCACTAACAGGGAAATAAGGGGGCGGGGCTAAAGGACGTGACACCAGAGAGAGAGCATGGTGTGACAAACCAAAACAATGTCCTTTCACCTCACATAACACATTGGTATGACATGATCCCACCACAAGACAAGGAGAGGCAGAATCATGACAATAACTGGTGTGTTTTACGTCATAGAATACATTTGAAAATATTTAGAGGTTTTGTTAACCACACACCTTATTTCGGGCGATTGACCAAAACGCATTCAATAAACCCCTAGACATTGGAGCGTCGGAACCTGAAGTCCTAAGATGCTATCTCGCTTCAGGGGTTTGCATACAAAAATACGCCATCTCTGAGTCTCCCTATTGAGCATAAACTTAAGAAGGTCTTGCAGTATGTGGTCTACAGCTAGGTCCAAAAGACAGTTACTTTACTCTGAAGTATTTGAAATGTGTACAAATCATTGTTTTTTATTTTTTTCCAGAATGGGCACATCCAACAGCGCCTAGAGACTGTCCAGAGAGACTTTATTGTCTTCAATAGAGAAAAGTAAGAAAACTCAAATAGTTTCTAAAGGATTAGTTATATAGAGAAGAAAGTCTTTACAATATTAGTATGTGCAAAGAAACAATTGATCTCTTGAAATCTGTTGAATTTAGTCAACATTATTCACCCGATTTGATAAATTGGAACCAGCCTGTGAAAATCCAGCTAGATTTACTGTTTTCTACATAAAGAAATGCTACATAATGTAAAGAACATTCTGTGAGAATATAATTAAGCCTGGTTTTACACAGACTGGGTCACATATTCAGATTCTTGAAATTTCTGGTGCGCTTTTTGTCAAATATTCTATAATTGAAGAACTCAACTGCATGAGTCTCCTGGTACTGTTTGCTAATGTCATCTTCTGATAAGTCTAAAATGTTTAAATGTTTGTATTTGTCTCGTCTGTTTAAGGTCGAGGAAAACCAAAGCAGGCACAGAGACGATCAACAATATTGTCAGAGTGTCACACAAAGCCATTGTAGATGGACAGAACAACAATGATACAAAATCACTGTGTTTATCAGGATAACATTTGTCTGCAGGAACACACCATCACAGTTTTATAAAGTTTTCATGAACACCGGAACATGCATGACTAAATCCATTCTGAAGAGAGAATGTTCATGTGAGGAGAAACTCAGGAGCCTGAAGACCAGTGCATGTCTCAGTGTGACAAACAAAACAAACCGACACTGATACAGATCAAACAAACATCAGAATTTACAGTCACTGACATCAAGAAAACATCCAAAACATCAAAAAAATACAACAAATAAGCATCAT
Organism: Barbatula barbatula; assembly: GCA_037178815.1. NCBI lineage: Eukaryota > Metazoa > Chordata > Actinopteri > Cypriniformes > Nemacheilidae > Barbatula > Barbatula barbatula. Next base: position 18,514,105 of record CM074097.1, read on the forward strand.
CAATATTCTCATCATCATCATTCTCCTCCTCATCATCATGATCATGCTCACCTTCATCATCATTCTCTCATATCATGCTCACCTTCATCATCATTCTCATCATGATCATGCTCACCTTCATCATCATTCTCATCATCATGATCATTCTCATCATCATCATTCTCATCATCATCATTCTCATCATGATCATGGAGCTGCTGGTTTAAATGTGTGCCTTGATCTGAGTTCTTGAATGCGTTGAAGGCATGCTGTATGTCTGATTCAGTGAGTTATCAGACTCACAGTCTCTCTCTATATGATAAAAACATACAGAAGAAGAGAACGCACATCTCATCATGTCATGTATGTGCATTATAACAAGCCTGGAGTGCTGCAGAATCCTATCGTTTATTTCTCTGAGAGCATCAGTCAGCTCATTCTGGATCTGTGAGGTGTGATTAAAGTTTGTACAGATAATAAATCTTTACACTGTTAAACGTGTTCATCTATAATAGAACTATTTTGATGTACTTGTTTTTTTGACCATCCACAGTGACGGTGCATTCTGAGTGAGATCCATCGCCGCCGAAGGGCAATATCTCCTCCTAGTGGTCACATTATAATAATACACTAAAACAGTAACATGTACTGTAGGTCTGTGTGTGTGTGTAAATGACACGTGTTTAATAAATCATAGTGTATGTGTTACGTACAGACAGACAGAAAGCTTTTTACTATAGACACAAGAAGAATCTTCTTCAGACAAACATTTCAATTTCTGTCAAATTTCTTTCACTTCTTATACATGAACGTGTTCTGTTTCAATGAAGAAAAGGGTTGACATCCACATAAACTCAATAATGTGCCTCCGAAAGATATGTCATTTAACTCTAATCATTAAGTTATATACTTTGGCATCTAGGCTAGCTGTCTACACTGCAAATAAACGGTTTACTTTAAAAAGCCCAAAACGGCCATAACATTAGACGTGTCCTGTATTTATTCTAACTGTATATCCTGCACTTGCTAACTGCACTTCTGGTTAGACCTAAACTACATACTTGTATGTGTAATGACAATAAAGTTGACTCTAATCTAATCTAATCTAGTATACATTTATATAAATAGTGTATAGTTAGTAGATTTAAGTCGTTTGTATATTTTCACTTGACTTACCTCCAATGGGACAGACGAGAGGTTGCATTAACATTTACATTTAGTCATTTGGCAGACGCTTTTATCCAAAGCGACTTACAGATGAGGAAACATTGGAAGCCATTATAACAACATAGGCAACAAAATACATAAGTGCATCAAAACTAGTCCATTAAAGCCTAGCACAGTATACAAAGCTAAGAATAGTGAGGTTAGTATTTTTTTAAGAAGTAAAGGGAAAAGAATTAAGATAAATCAATCAGTGACGTGTTGATGGAAGAGATGCGTTTTTAGGCGTTTTTTAAAGATGGCAACAGAGTCTGCTGATCTTGTAGCAGCTGGTAGATCATTCCACCAATGTGGAACATATCCAGAGAGGGTACGGGAGAACTTATTGAACTTATTGCAGGCGGCAACAGGGAGCCAGTGTAACCTGATGAAGAGCGGAGTTACATGCGCTCTCTTCGGTTCATTGAAGACCACTCTTGCCGCCGCATTCTGGATCATCTGGAGAGGTTTGATTGTGCAAGCAGGAAGGCCAGCCAGAAGCGAATTGCAATAATCCAGTTTGGACAAGACAAGAGCCTGGACTAGGACTTGCGTAGAGTGCTCCGATAGGAAAGGTCTAATTTTCCTAACGTTGAAGAGGATGAATCTACAGGACCGGGTGGTGCTGGCAACATGACTTCTGAGGTTAAGCCGATCATCGATTACCACCCCCAGGTTTCTGGCTGTGCTGGGCGGTGTGATAGTTGATGAGCCTAGTTGAATGGCAAGGTTGTGGTGAATCTTTGGGTTGGCTGGGATCACAAGCAGTTCCGTTTTTGCAAGGTTCATCTGCAGGTGATGATCCTTCATCCAAAGCGAGATGTCACTCAGGCATGCCGCAATGCGAGCAGAGACCGTCGGATCGTCCGGTTGAAATGACAAGTAGAGTTGTGTGTCATCGGCATAGCAGTGATAAGAGAAGCCATGCTTCTGAATGACCGAGCCGAGGGATGTCATATAAATGGAGAAGAGTAGCGGTCTAAGCACTGAGCCCTGTGGCACCCCCGTGTTGAGCTGTTGGGACGCGGAGACCTCATCTCTACAGGATACTCTGAATGACCTACCCGAGAGGTAGGACTCAAACCATTGCAACACCATTCCAGAGACACCCATAGCACTGAGAGAAGCCAGGAGGATGTGATGATTGACAGTGTCAAAGGCAGCAGACAGATCCAGTAGGATGAGCACAGATGACATGGATGATGCTTTTGCCAGTCTCAGGGCGTTGATGACTGAGAGCACTGGAGTCTCTGTGGAATGACCGGTCCTGAAACCAGACTGATTGCTATCCAGGAGGTTGTTTCGCATGAGAAAGGAGGAAAGCTGGTTGAAAACAACTCGCTGCAGGGCTTTGGCAATGAAGGGAAACAGGCCTGTAGTTTTCTAGTAGTGTAGAGTCGAGGGTGGGTTTCTTCAGAAGCGGAGTGATGCAGGCGTCTTTGAATGCTGTGGGAAATGTCCCAGTGGTGAGCGAAGAGTTGATGATGTGGGTCAGAGCAGGCACAACCGTTGGAGAGATGGCCTGGAGGAGATGGGTGAGGATGGGATCCACTGGGCAGGTGGTAGGGTGGTTGGAACCTATGACCTTGGAAACATCAGCTTCAGACAGAGGAGAAAAGGCGGGGAGCACACACGTCTGACACGTGGGCGGGTTCGACAGGTGGTGGCGTAGAAAACTGGCTGCTGATGGCGGTAGTTTTCTTTACGAAGAACGATGCAAAATCAGCAGCTGTTAACTCCGATGAAAGTGTGGGAGCAGGCTGACAGAGGAGAGCAGAGAAGGTTTTGAAGAGCGTTCGAGACTCCGGAGAGTTGCAGATCCTCGAGTGGTAGTAATCTGTTTTTGTGGAGGTGACGTCTACAGAGAAAGTAGAGAGAAGATATTGGTAGAGAGAGAGGTCTGCGGGATCTTTTGACTTGCGCCATTTTCTCTCAGCTGACCGGAGGCTGGCGCGATGCTCACGCAGTACATCCGATAACCAGGGAGCCGACGGGGATACACATGCTGGTCCAGATGCAAAAGGGCATAGGTTGTCCAAGCAGGATGAAAGCATGGAACACAGAGTGTCTGTGGCACTGTCTGTATTCAAAAGAGAGAGCTCATCAGAGGGGTGGAGTGCAGAGAAAAGCAGAGGAAAAACAGGAGGGAGGGAGGGAGGGAGCGCAGGTTGCGCCGGAAAGTGACCATCGGTAAGACATCTGCGATGTCCGGAGCAGTGAGGTTGAGGTCGAGGGTGACGAAGAAGTGATCAGACATGTGCAGCGAGGTGACCTGAGAGTGATGAGTGGAGCAGTACCTTGTGAACCTTGTTGCAATCCGTTATTTTGAATTCCCGCCTGTGGCGCGAGCTGTACCAGCAGACAGATGTTTGATTGCAGACGGATCGGCGGATGACGGTTTGTGAGCGGATTGCTCTGTATTCTTTAGAAATGCTTTTCTGATGCCGTCTGCTTTTTGTCATAAGGTGATTGGTCTGCGCAGAGCTGGAATAAGTTAAACACACAACCACATTTTCAACGAATGCACAAGCTTGACGCTGCGACAATAGGTCAACAGCGCCACGGTACTGTGAAGGGAAAAATGGTTTAGTCTGAAATTACTATAATATCAATAGAAAGAAATATAAATTAATTTAAAGCTTGCTGACTTTTTCTAAATAACATTTAGCCTTTTCTAATCCATGTGCATGATTTTAAAATGTGTGTTCACATAGCAGGGGTCAAAAACCAAACTTTGGGCTATTTTTATTCTCATAAAACATAACAATGATCAGAAACTAAAAAACCTATTTCATGCAGAACTTTTCTAGGGCTCCTCTAGATAGTGTCTTGTACAGGGGATGTTCTCCAGGAACCACTTACAACTTCACAGATCTTACAAGAGTTCCTTCAGTAACCCGCAGAGCACTTTGAGGTCCCTGTGTAGTAGTGACTCCAGAACTGAATATGGGGTTATTCAACAATCTTATAAGTTCCTGAAAGACCACAAAGACTACAGAAGGTTCCACCAATAACCTTATTATGAGAAAATGAGCTTTTAAGCACTAAACATACAGTTTAAGGTACTTTAAGTACAAACCAGGATCTTTGAGGCACCTTTTATTTTTACTGTGTATAATATCAGGATAACTCTTCTGGGGTCAAACATCACATGCAATTTTAATACTAATAGAACAAATAATAGATTCAAGAGGCAGCATTTAATATCCCTCACCTAATGCAGAGTAAATCAAAACATTAATACTCCTTGTGAGGTCAAAAGGAGAAACATTACTGATATGCTGATAAACATCTATGTAAATGAAGTCATAGGGTGCGATCACACAGAACGGGCCTTTCATGTTCGAAAATTCAAGGCACGCCAAATTTTTTATGTTGCTAGGTATCCACCAAAACAGCTGTCCTGTCAGTCAAGGACTGTAGCGTTCCGTTGCCACAACGGAAGCCCCGCCTCTCCACTCATTAGATTGGACAACAGTTTAAAGTGATAAGATGTTATTAATCGGGGAAAGGGCCAAGATGGCGGTGTGAACGGTTTGAATTTTCAAGCTCTCAGCCCCAACTTTTAGTAAAGAAGGATAGACTCGATTTTGGAAAGTTATTTCAAGTTGAGAAAAAGCGAACATCTTTTTTGACAGCTTTTCTTTGCTTTATATTGTTAATGCAAAATGCCCAAATCTGCACAGAAACGTCCAAATGCTGTTAGCAATGCAGCAAACATTGATGGCATGGAGGATATCACCGATCACGATTACGAAGATGGAGGAATAATTCACGATCTGAACAACAAAGAAGAATTTCCTCCACTTCCCATAACACCCAGTAAACCTCCATTAGCCAAAAAAATTCAGACAACTTGAAGTCTGACGAGATCGTTGCTAAACTGGCTAATCTCATTAACTCCAGAAAGGATGCTCTAGAAGAGATGGTCAAAGCTACACGCACAGAAATCAAGGATAAAAAAAAAGATGTGCTGTATCGAAAGACGTGTGGAGAAGAGTGAACAATCTACCCTGACTTACATGGTACTTGATGCATCAATACCTAATACTAAGGACAAATCATCTTTAAAATGTATTCTGGCTATTGTATATAGGCCTCCAGGGCACCACACAGATTTTATTAAAGAATTTGATGGGTTCTTATCAGAACTAGTACTGTCTGCAGACAGAGTCCTTGTTGTTGGTGACTTTAACATTCATGTAGATAATGATACAGATGCTTTAGGAATGGCTTTTAAAGACACTCTTAACTCCATGGGCGTTAGTCAACATGTGTCGGGACCTACTCACCTTCGTAATCATACTTTAGATTTAATATTGTCTTACGGTATAAACGTGGGCGACGTAAAAATCCTTCAGCAGAGCGAAGACATTGAGGATCATTATCTGGTATCATGCTTGCTTCACTACCCAATGGTGGCAAATCAAACTCAAAGTTACAAATATTGTAGAACAATAACTTCGACTACAAAAGGTGCGTTTCTTGATAATTTGCCTGAATTGTCTCAAATCTCTAGCATGAGTAATAACATTGAAGATCTTGACTTTACCATTGAAAATATTAATGCCACCTTCTCGGAAACGCTAGACATAGTTGCTCTTCTGCGCTTAAAGAAGATTAAAAATGACAGACCGACACCGTGGAATAATGAACTCACTCAGGCTCTAAAGAAAGCGGCACGAAAAATAGAGCGCAACTTTAAGAAAACTAAATTAGAGGTATTTCGTACTGCCTGGAAGGATAGTTCAAAAAAATACAGGAAAGCCCTAAAAACGTCTAGATCTGCCTACCTTTCATCACTAATAGAAGAAAACCAGCATAACCCTAGGTTTTTATTTGATACAGTGGCTAAATTAAGCAAAAATAAATCGTCAGCGACTTCTGATGCTGTATACCAGCATAGCAGTGATGATTTTATGAACTATTTCACAAATAAAATCCAAGATATTAGAGAAAAAATTATAACTATGCAACCAGAAGTGAAACCAGCTGAACAAACGACTAACTACAGTGCCTCTAAGGAGAAATTACGTTTATTTTCTACTATAGATCACGATGAACTCTCTAAAATCATTAGATCATCTAAATCAACTTCATGCATGTTAGACCCTATACCTACAAATCTTCTGAAAGAGATGCTCCCAGAAATTATAGATCCTCTACTTAGCATTATTAACTCATCTCTGACATTAGGACATGTGCCTAAAGCATATAAGGTGGCTGTTATAAGGCCCCTTGTCAAAAAACCCCATCTGGACCCTGGAGAACTAGTTAACTACAGACCTATTTCGAATCTACCTTTCTTATCTAAAGTTCTGGAAAAAGTAGTCTCAATTCAAATATGCTCCTTCCTCCAAAGGAATGAGATTAATGAAGATTTCCAGTCTGGCTTTAGAGCACATCACAGTACAGAGACTGCTCTGATTAGAGTTACAAATGATCTGCTTATGGCGTCCGACCGAGGTTGTATCTCCTTATTGGTGCTGCTAGATCTTAGTGCTGCATTCGACACCATTGACCACAGCATGCTCCTACATAGACTCGAAAATGATGTCGGTATTAAGGAAATAGCTTTGGAATGGCTTAGATCTTATTTATGCGACCGTTTTCAATATGTAGCAATAAACAATGAGGTATCACGCAAATCGAAAGTCCAGTACGGTGTACCACAGGGCTCAGTTTAGGGCCTATGCTCTTCGCATTATACATGTTACCCCTAGGAGATATAATAAAGTGACACGGAGTAAGCTTTCACTGTTATGCTGATGATATGCATGATTCCTCGAAGCCTCATGAAACACAGCAATTCCATCGAATAGTGGAATGCATAGTCGATATAAAAAGTGGATGAGAAACAATTTTTTATTACTGAACTCGGACAAAACTGAAGTGTTACTTATCGGACCGAAAACCGCCCTACGTAACAACCAAGAATACTGCTTAACTATTGATGGATGTTCCATAAAACCCTCATCTTTAGCTAAGAATCTTGGCTTTATATTCGATAGTACTCTGTCATTTGAGAACCAGGTCGCCAACACCTGTAAAATTGCGTTTTTCCATCTTAAAAATATATCTAACCTACGTCATATGCTGTCACCATCAGATGCAGAGAAGCTTATACATGCCTTTATGACATCAAGACTAGATTACTGTAATGCACTATTAGGTGGTTGCCCTGCAGGCCTATTACAAAAACTCCAACTGGTCCAAAATGCGGCAGCGTACAAAAAAGTATGAGCATATTAGCCCGGTTCTGTCAACCTTGCACTGGTTACCTGTAAAGCATTGCATAAACTTTAAAATCTTGCTTATTACCTATAAAGCCTTGCATGGTTTAGCTCCTCACTACTTGAGAGAACTTCTAACGTATTATAGTCCATCACGTGCACTAAGCTCTCAGGCGTCAGGTCAGTTGGTAATACCTAGAATTTCAAAATCAAGTGCAGGCGGCAGATCCTTTTCCTATCTAGCACCTAAACTTTGGAACAGTCTTCCCTGCACTGTCCGGGAGGCAGACACACTCTGTCAGTTTAAATCTAGACTAAAGACGCATCTTTTTAATCTTGCATACACTAGATTATCATAATATATATATTTCAAAGATCTAGGCTGCACTAGTTAGATCAACCGGAACCAGGGACACTTCCAATAACAACTGATGCATTTGTTGCATCAAAGAGTGCAGAACAGTACTCTACTCTCAGCCAGTCTTGTCTCATTGTTCCAAGGTTACCAGAGCGGGCAGGATGCAGTCCAAGGCTACCGGAGTGGGCAGGGCGCAATCCATTCCCAGACCTGACAAATGCTGGACGAAGGACGTGGCGACTCTACAAAACTTCAGTCGCTATTAGATTATTAATGATAATTTTAAATCTAAATTTGTTTTTTATTTTGCCTTGTTGTGCAAGCACTGTCGAGCTTGTGCAAAGGCAGCAGTTTTTGCCAGAGGGGAACTGGAATGCCCTGGTTAGGCCTGGTTTCACTCTGAGGTTTTTTTCTCCTCCAATGGAGTTTTGGGTTCCTCGCCACCGTTTGCATACTGTTTTGCACTGTTTGTCTGGCCGGGGGGGCTGCTAGAATTTGATAGTCTTATTTAATTAACTCTGCATATAGTAATTTATTGTGTGTCTGATATTTGAACTCTGTTTTGACTTCCATAACCTTTTATGTTTTACTTATAGTTGTAACAGATTTTATTACAATATCGCATTGTAGTACGTGTGTGTGTGCAATACTGTTTTCCCCTCGGGGCTCGCCGTAGTTGGGGAGTGAGCATGCGCACTTGGAACTAAAGTGTGAGGTCAATACATGTGCGATTTCTTAATAAAGAAAAAGAGTTATGTACCAGAAGAAAGCATCCGTTTTCTTATTTCTATAAACCACAAGTTTCAGGCGAACCCACATAAACGCTCGGTTACATAGTCAATGTTTTCTTGTACAGCTGCTTTGTAACAATGAAAATTGTAGAAAGCGCTATATAAATAAAGCTGACTTGACTTGACATGAGTTGTGTGACCGATCTGGAGCGTTACGGCAGGAAATGGAACATATAATAACACGGCTTCCCAGAAGTGATTCGCATCTGTCAAGAAGTGTTACCACAAGATAACGATCAGCTGCCAGCGGTGATAGATATCGGGCATCGCGTGGGTTCCAAGCATCCGAACGAGCCGAGACCGTGAGCCGTCATCATTCGCTTCGTTGTGAGGAGATACAGGGAAGCAGTGTGGAAAGCTGCAAAAAACAACCCATTCCTTCAGAATCATGGTTTGCGCTTCACTGAAGACTTAAAGAAAAGAGGACAGGGAATCAAGGCAGAAACTGTGGCCAATGATTAAAAAGGCAAGAGAGGAGGGCAAATCGGCATACTTCGTTGGAGGTCGAGGTTTTGTTGATGGCATGGAAATAACATAAGCAATAGACAAACGTTATACTACCAGACACCCCAAGTCTCCCGGAAGTTCCGGGAGTCTCCCGCATATTGATAGCGGCTCCCTGATGCCCGCAAATGAGTTAAAATATCCCGGAATCTAGAGCGAGTGATCAAGAGCGCGCATGCGAGACAGAGACTGTGCTTCAACACATGTAGCGCGCGCACAGCAGAGAGGTGTGTGCCTCGTGAAGCGCAGGTAATACAGAGATTGGCCCGTTTCGGTAAATCAACCAATCAATTGTCAGTGTGGGCGGGCTTTTATCTCTTCTCCCTAGTCCCGAACTGAATACTGGGTTTAATGATTGTAAAGACATGTTGAGGTGAGTTCATCAAGTTTTATTTGATTTCATGCGCATATTATTCAGGTCGGCTAACAACTAGCTACGTGAAAAACACCTTAGACATATTTAAAATGGCAATGGAATGTAAATAAAAGCAGTTTACATGAGAGAGAGAGAGAGAGAGAGAGAGAGAGAGAGAGAGAGAGAGAGAGAGAGAGAGAGAGAGAGAGAGAGAGAGAGAGAGAGAGAGAGAGAGAGAGAGAGAGAGAGAGAGAGAGAGAGAGAGAGAGAGAGAGAGAGAGAGAGAGAGAGAGAGAGAGAGAGAGAGAGAGAGAGAGAGAGAGAGAGAGAGAGAGAGAGAGAGAGAGAGAGAGAGAGAGAGAGAGAGAGAGAGAGAGAGAGAGAGAGAGAGAGGGGGAGGGAGAGGGGGGAGAAGAGATTTTATTTGTCATTGTGCAGTAGTACCATACAACTAAATTTGCTTGTGCATCCTCTAAAACAATACTCACTTTCATACACTCACAGAATAAATAAAGTATAAAAATATAAAACAATAACAGGGCATCCAACATTACTCTGAAGTCCCATTGCATAAAAGCCCCTATCTATTAAGTGCAACGGTGCTGACTGGGTGGTAGGGGTGTATGATTGTTCAGTTCTATGATGGCTCTTGGGATAAAAGTATAAATAGAATAAGCAGCTTATATAAATAGTAAAATTAATCTACATATAGAATGAAAGCTTGCAAGAAAAGTAAAAGGCATATGATCTAGGAAATAGGCCTAGGCCTACTACATTTGCAGTGTGTGTAAATAGTTATTTTATTCATTCATTGTTGTTACATTCAACTGTATTTCGCTACACAAGTAAAGTGCAGTTCTGTGGTGAATTGTCATATCCTTGTCCTTCATTTTTTTATGGGGTCTTCGGGACACCTCCCTGAAATGACTTTTTGCAGGTTGGGATGTCTGTACTACAATCCATCTGAGACGCAAGGTTTGTTGTTCTGAGATTCAGAAAAGTTGCAAACAAAAAACATTCCTGTGTTGTTGATTAGGTTTCCTGTAATGCTTTCAATTTGAAATTGAATTAAAGGTCAAGTACAGTATCCTATTCAGTAAAAAACGATGGGTTATTTTTCTAACCCAACCACAGGGTTGAGCTGAGTGGGTCATTTTATTGGGTTATATTCCAAATGTTGGGTGGTTTTTGATTAACCCAGTTCGCTGGGTTACAGGTTGGGTCATTTTATTGGGTTATATTTTCCTCAGTACGTTTGCTAACCCAACTCGCTGGGTCACATGTTGTGTCATTTTCACTGTCATCTGATGCCGTAGTTTACAATCGTCTCGGGAAGGAGTGGTCTACACCGACGGCAAATTTGTTGGATTTATAAAAAGCTTTATATTTATTACGTTTTATTACTCCAACCAATGGAGATTTCATTGCTGTGTTATCTTACAATTTTTGAGGGTAATTTTTATGTAATTAGGATATTCATAAGTATAACCCAGCAGTTGGGTTAAATTCGTTTCCCGCTCACAACTGTTCAAATCTTAACGACAACAGCAGCAGCCTGATTACGAAAGGTAAGCACTATCGTGCTATAACTCTTTTAAAATTCCTTTGTATGTCAAATATGTCCTACACTTTATTTGCCTTATTTATAAAATGAAGCTGTGATCTTTAGTCAGTCTTCTCTTCCTCCGACTTCCGAGTAATACTAGTTAAGTTCACGTTACTCAAGTTTGCCCCAGTTGTGATGGCTGGCATTAATTAAAGATTACCAGAAAGACTATGGTAACGGTTTAGATAAGTTTTGCTTAATGTTCATAAAAATGCCTGCTGAAATCTGTACCGATAAAGATTGTACGTCACAAAATCTCTCAACTAGTAAAGTTTACATCGGACACTCGGACCAGTAAACTACATGCTGCAGTAGTCACACACCATAATCAGTCCCCGAAGGATTTTGCGGAGATTTTGAGGTTCTTCTTTAAAGCAATTACCTATATGAAAACATTATTTATGCATTTCCTATGATTAAAAGGCATGCTGCAGATCAATGGCAATTATAGTTTATTTTTTCTTTTAAGGTTGGAACTAATATGGTGCAGTACCTGAACAGTGTGAGAAGCCAGGATACATATATCTTGGTGCTTGGAAACAAAGAGAACTACTCTCAAGTTTTCACCATTTTCAACGGAGAGGCAGTTGAACAGGAGACCTTACTTAAAGCAGTGGATTTATGCCTCAAAATGTTCTACATCTATGACATAAACTATCTATAATATTCCTGGAGGAGTTCCTTCAACACATTGCCGCCTCCTAAAAAACTTTGTATTCAGTGAGTAGTTCCACTAACCAGCAGACATAAAAGTTTTGGTGTCTGACACAATGCATATTGTAAAATGTTTATTATTGTATGCTTTTTTAATTTACTGTATTTCTTTTAAGTTAAGTCATCTGTGTAGACAGATTTTGCCTTCTGAGTTTGTGTAAGGTATGTGCACATTTTGTAATTTGTGTTCAGTATATGCACATGTTCTGAATTGGTGCACAGTGTGTTTACAGAATTTGTAATTGAATGAATGTGTTTATGGAATGTGTTACAGTAAATGCTCATTTGTGTTCTAAATTAGTTTACAGTATTGGTGTGTGCATTTGGGATTTTAATGCGTTAATAGAATGTGATATGCATTTTGTATTTGTATAGTTTGTAAGGGCATATTTGTGTTCAGAATGTAATGTATGTTTTTTTGGGCGTAGGTTTTTCTTTTTCTTTGTGTAATTTCAACCTTTTAGACATGTGCACTTTTCATTGCAAATATGAAATACCAACCTCGCCAAAAGTTGACTACATTGTATTGTTAAACAAATTGTACAAATAAACAATTTGAAAATCTGATTTTGAAATGTATGCTGTATCTATCAAAAAGTAAATTTAAGTAAACCCAACTGTTGGGTTACTTTTAACCCAATGCCTTTAACCCAATTCATTGGGTTAAAATAACCCATAGTTGGGAAGGTGCTATACCAACCCATAGTTGGGTTACTTGTTGGGTTATTTTTAACCCAACATTTTTTTTAGTGTGTAGTTTAATTGCTTTAATGGGTGCTGATCTTGATTTTAATTTCCTTATATTTTTCTAAAGATTACCTTTATTATATTTTGTATGTTCAGCTTGTTCTGTTAAACCTGTTGGATTTATCTCTTATATCTTTTAACGCTAGGGGGTTGCGTAATAATATTAAAAGAAAAGCATTATTTCTATTTGCCAGACAATACAGAGCTGATTTCTGTTATATACAAGAAGCTCATTTGGTTAATGATGATGTTAGATTTTGGAATAGTCAATGGGGGTTTTTCCCATGGTTCTGAACATTCAGCAGGGTTAATAACATTTAAGAATAGATTTAATGGTGAACATGGCAATCGTTCTGTGATTCAGAAGGTCACTTTTTTGGTTTGCCACTTAATTGTAATGATGTGTATATTATTACAGCTAATATTTATGGGTACAACAGGAAGAACATTTTTGAGTCAGAAAATGACAATCCTTTAAGGATCATAGAGAATACATGGCATTAAAAGCTGGTTAGACAAATATCCAAATGCTTATATTATAATGGGAGGGGATTTTATTACTGTGCAGGATGATACTGTGGATAAATGGCCATCAGGACGTCCAAAATCTACAAATACTTATCTCAAAAACTTCATGGATACATTTAATCTAATAGATGTTTGGAGATCTAAATGCCCTAATAACATGGAGTACATGGTAATAACATGGTACATGGTCTTTACATGGAGTAACAAATCAGGTTCAAATCGGTCCAGAATAGACTATTGGTTAGTTTCTAAAAGTCTTGACAAAGATGAGATCAATGTAGATATTTGACCTACTCCTTTAACAGATCACAGAGCTATTTATATAAATGTGAAGCTGTTTCATAAAACACAAAGTCTTCATATTGGAAACTCAATAATTCTCTTCTGCTGCATAAGGAGGATTAAAGCCAAGATAGAAAATGCCTTCAGTACGAACTTCTAAAATGTGAAATGGCCAAAAGTAAAAGATCTGAAGAAACTAAAATAATAACGAGAATAACAAATTTGTCTCAAAAACACCCAGATTCTCTTCTAGAGGACGAAAAATTTGAAATGCTCGACTTAACAAGTAAATTAGATCACATGCATAAGAAAAAAGTAGAGGGTGCCTTTATTCGTTCTGAAAGAAAGTGGCTTGAGGAAGGGGAACAAAAGGGAACTTTAGAAAGGCGGAATTTTGTTAATAACAACATTAATAAATTAAACATTAATGGGGTTAAAACGGATGATCCTACAGTAATATCTCAGTACTGTAGTGAATTTTATAAGAATTTGTATACCTCTAATTACTCTCAGGTGACTGCTGATGCTTTTGGAATTAGTTGCAAATTAAACCCATTGATAAATCTAAAAAGCACTCGTGATAAACCTATTTCTGTCGGGAACGGTGGGTGAAAGCACCCAATTGCAGGCAGCGACGATGAAGGGGTTAACAAGACTTTAATAATAATAATAATAATAATAATACTAATAAAACATGGCAAAACAAACACCCACGATGGGGGAAAACTGAACTAAGGCAAGGTACAGAAAATAGAGACTTCCCACGAGGGGCATAAGTAAACAAACAGTTAGACTACTAAATCTGTGCATTATTACTACTACCTCGTATTAAGGGTTGCAGGAGCAATAAACAAGGAACTTCTAAATACACATACAGGTTATCAGGATCAACAACACAAACACGGTAGCTGGGAACACAAACACGGTAGCTGGTGTTACGGCCTAAGCCTTATTGGTGTTACTGTGGTATATTGTGTCTTTGTCTTGTGTGTTAATTTCTTAATCTGTGTTAGGCTCCGCCCCTGCGCACCTGAGACCTGTTGCACTGATGGCTCGTGCTGTGTATAAGTGGGGTGCAACGGAGGAAGAGAGGGCGTCTGCGGTGAACTCCGTGAGCGTCATGATGCCTAGACCGAGAGCCAAGACAAACCGAGTTCTTTATGTCTATGTGTTGTAATTTAGTTCTATTTTTGGTCTGTTAGATATGTTGAAGTCAGTGTGATTGGAGAATGAGTGTTACTGTGGAGAGTGAAGCGTGAGAGATGTGAGGTTATATTTATAATAAATCTGTGAAATTGCCGTTTGCCTTGCGTCTCCTTTTTATGTTGCTGACCCCTTTCTCACAACGAGCGTCATAAAATCAGGGGGTCGTAACATAAATGGGGGCTCGTCGGATTTGTGTCCGGATAGTAGTAATTTATTTGATTCAGGTAATCCACATTCTCTGGTTAGAAAGAGTAAGCCAGTAGGGCTGTGTTTAGCGCCAGTCCTGACGACGGTTTACTGTTTATTGTTTTTTTTTATTATTTTAGTTTGTTGTTTTTGGAGGTATTCCGGGGGAGAGAGCGCCATCTCTTAATCGGTACCCTCTGAAGATTAGTTAGGGTATAGTTAGTTTGATGGTTAGGTAAGTAGGTCCAGAGAGTGTTGGATTATCCTTACTGTTTATGTTATTTTTATGCACTGTTCCTTTTCGTTTGAAGATGGCAACGTTTGAGTTAAAACAATTTATAGATCAACCCTGTGTTGAAGTTCTAGAGACATGTCGGAAAAATGATTTGTTTCTTATTGCTCAACATTATGAGATTTCTATCTCTAAAACACTACGAAAACCAGAGTTAAAGGCTAGTTTGGTGGATAGCTTGATTAAAAATGGGGGTTTCCCCTCTATGGAGACTGTTCCTACTGCAGCAGCGGAGTTGGTGGCACCGGCTGTAGGAAGTCCGCCCTTACGTGTGTCGAGTGGTGGTCCAGTGACTCCATTGATTGGGGTTGGTGGGGAGGTAGGTCCATCCTGCTCGATGCCTAAATTTGAACCTTTTTCACTTTCCACAGAAGCTTCCCCAGGTCTTCATTCAGATTCACGTTTAAAATTACGTTTAGCACGGTTACAACTGGAGACTCAGGACAGAGCTCAGGCGAGACAAGATGATCTGAAGCGTCAGATCGAAATGTACCGAATCGATGCTGATACGAAGGTGCGATTGAGGGAGTTGGAGTTGCAGGCTGTTCCAGAGGTACCCAAAAAATCTATTGTTAAAACATCTAGATTGTTGGAGGGTGATTCTGGGACATCGGCTGGTCCATCATCTTCGGGTATTAATTCTGTACCATCTTTTACTGCAGCCGAGGTTGTAGCGCCGGTTTCGACACATTTTGATGTGGCTAAAAACATCTCTATCGTCCCACCCTTCCGTGAGAAGGAAGTTGAAGCATATTTTCAAGCCTTTGAACGGGTTGCGGTAGCTTTGAGATGGCCGAACGAGGTTTGGGCATTAATGCTACAATGTAAACTATCGGGTAAGGCGCAAGAGGTGTGTTGATCTCTTTCGTTAGAGGAAAGCGTACAGTATGATGCTGTGAAAACTGCAATCCTACGGGCATATGAATTAGTTCCTGAGCACTATCGACAACGATTCCGAACCACGAAAAAAGGTACTTCACAAACATATGTTGAATTTGTTCGCGAAAAGGGTATCTTATTTGATCGGTGGATTAAAGCGTGCAAGGTAACTGATTATAACTCTTTGCGAGAACTTTTGTTGATTGAAGAGTTTAAGAACTGTGTTCCAGAACGTACAGCGTTATATTTGAACGAACAAAAAGTCAGCACTGTTCAACAGGCTGCTGTGTTAGCTGACGAGTATGCATTAATGCACAAAACTGTGTTTTATAAGCGTCCGTCTGATTCTGGGGGTTCCTCATTAAGAGAAAAAGACAATCTTTCTGATTCGAGAAACAAATGGGTTCCTACCAGTCCAAAGTCTAGTACAGAATGCGGTTACTGTCATAAACTGGGACATATTTTGGCTGAGTGTAGTATTTTAAAACGTAAACAAGAGCGACAAGGTTCCTCATCTTTTCAACCTCGAGGTTCTGTTTTGGTGAAAACTTTGTCTCCGTTGTTCTCCGTTTCCCCCGCGACACCTGATAGTTGTTTTCAGCCTTTCATTTTCAATGGATTTGTGTCATTAAATGAGAAGGCCGAAGGTCGAAAACCGGTAAGAATCCTTCGTGATACAGGGGGGTCTCAGTCATTCATATTATCAGAGATTTTGGATTTTTGTACTGACTCTGATTGTAATACCAGCGCGGTGGTGCAGGGTATTGAAATGGGTTATGTGCCCGTTCCTCTGCATCGCATATATGTTTCGTCTGATTTGGCCTCTGGGGTTTTTGAAGTTGCAGTTCGTCCCTCTTTACCTGTAAAAGGTGTTGACTTTATCATGGGAAATGATATAGCTGGAGGTAAGGTAATGCCGGTAGTGCAAGTGATTGATGTTCCGGGTAACGACTCGCATGCTGATGTACTTGCTAAAAATTTGCCGGATGTTTTTAGTGCTGTTGTGACGCGAGCACAAGCGAAACATGACCCTAAGGAAAGTAATATTCTCTGCGATTCCGTGTTTTCAAAGATTTTGGAAACCGATGTTCTTTCTGATTCTCCAGTCTCGTCTAGAACAACTTCAAAGTCCTCTGTTTGTTTTGATCTTACTACTGACTTAATCGTCTCACGTGACACTTTGATTGAAGCTCAGCGAAATGATTCATCTTTAACCCCATGTCGTACAAGTGTTGAAAATGACAAAAGGTCACTGCGTAACCACCAGTTCTTCTGGAAAGATAATGTGCTCATGCGTAAATGGAGTAAACACTTACATCCTGAGCAGCAGGAAGATTGGAATGTGGTGTATCAAATTGTGGTGCCTTTGACATTTCGACCACATGTTTTACACCTAGCCCATGACCATCCTTGGGCTGGACACCTCGGGATAACTAAGACCTATAACCGGGTGCTCCAGCATTTTTTCTGGCCAGGGTTAAAATCTGATGTTGGGAAGTACTGTAAAACCTGTTCTATTTGTCAGGTCAGTGGAAAACCTAATCAGGTTTTACCGCCTGCTCCTCTCTGTCCTATCCCTGCAGTCGGCGAACCATTCGAGCGTGTGCTAGTCGATTGTGTAGGTCCTCTCCCTCGTGCCAAGTCAGGTTGTCAATATTTGTTGACAATCATGTGCGTAGCTACACGTTTTCCAGAAGCCATTCCGGTACGGAACATAACGGCCAAGACGATCACTAAAGCGTTAACAAATTTTTTTTCAACTTTCGGGTTGCCGAAAACTGTCCAAACCGATCAGGGTTCAAATTTCATGTCTTATGTTTTCCGTACGTCGTTAAAGGCTCTGGGATTGTCTCATGTTGTGTCAAGTGCCTATCACCCTGAGTCGCAAGGAGCTTTGGAGCGTTGGCACCAAACATTAAAATCGGCGCTCCGTAAGTATTGCCTAGAGACTGGAAAGGAGTGGGACGATGGAGTTCCATTAGTGTTATTTGCGGTGCGTGAAGCACGTCAGGAATCTCTTGGATTCAGCCCGTCAGAGCTCGTGTTCGGGCATAATGTCCGGGGACCTTTAAAAATGTTAAAGGAGGAATTTCTTGGTAACGGTTCGTCTGCGAAAACCAATGTCCTTGATTTTGTGTCACGTACTCGTGAACGTTTGCGCAACGCTTGTACTGTGGCGAAAGAAGTACTTTCTCTGTCACAAAAGGGAATGAAGAAACGCTTTGATAAGAAGGCAGTTGCACGGAATTTTCAGCCCGGCGAGAAAGTTCTAGTGTTGCTTCCCATTCCTGGATCCTCTCTCTCTGCGCGTTTCTCCGGTCCTTACGTGATCAAAAGTAAGTTGAGTGAAACTGATTACATCTTGTACACTCCAGAACGGAGGCGAAAAACTCGTCTATGTCACATAAATATGTTAAAGCCATATTTATGTCGTGTGGAACCAAAAGTGAACAATGTTGAGACTGTCTGTGAACCGGCAACTAAGTTACCCACAGAGCGTGTTTCATTGCTAGCTTGTGCTTTGCCTACCGACACTTGGGATGATGGGTTGGATGTTTCTATGGAAGTTCTAAAAGGAGGATGTTTCGAAAATTCTGAAGTTTTAGCTTCGCTGCCCTCTCAACTCTCCTATTTATCTATTGAACAGCGAGCAGACTTAATGAAGTTGATAAACAGTTTCCCGAGTCTGTTCAATGACGTTCCTCCCGGTACTAATATCATCCAGCATGATATCGAGGTCGGCAGTGCAGTACCTCTTAAGCAACATGCTTACCGTTGTCCAATAAGGAAAAGAGAGTTAATGAGAAGTGAGGTTAAGTATTTATTGCAGAATGGTTTCGCTGTTTCGAGCAATAGTCCCTGGAGCTCGCCGTGCATTCTAGTACCGAAGGCTGATGGGTCTCTGCGTTTTTGTACTGACTTTAGAAAGGTAAATTTTGTCACTGGGGCTGATGCCTTTCCATTACCGCGTATTGGTGATTGCATTGAAAATCTGGGGAGTGCGAAATACATCACTAAGTGGGACCTTTTAAAAGGTTTTGGGGGGGGGCCTTTACCGGGGGGGGCTCCTAGGTTTCCGCCCTCCGCACCCCCGGCGCTTCTGCGGAGTACGCGCGTGGGGCACGCGGCTTACGAACCGCCCCCGAAACGTCACCACGTATCGTGTGCCGCGGGTGGGGGGGGGTTAAACTGCAATGTTTATGTGGACGAGGTGGTCGTTTATTCGGCCTCAAGGGGGGGAACACAGGTGGACATTACAGGGCGGGTTTCGGGGGTGCGGGACCTCCTTTTATAATAAAAAAATAAAAATGTGGTTTAGTTAGGGGTGCCGTCCCCTATTCTCGATGCACGACGCGGGGGGGGGTCACGCTCGCGTGTGGGGCATTTCCTGTTTGCTGAGAGTTTGCTGAGAGTTTACTGAGAGCGCGTGGTTTGAGCGGGAGCTCTACCAAATCTAATTATTCTTGATACATCTTGAAGAATTCTGTCTTAAATTGTTATTGAGCGAGAGTGAAACCTATCCTTAAGTATAGCATAAACAAAATCGTTGTTAAACGTACTGATAACTTATTTCTATCGGATCACTCTGTGTTAGCCCTTAGGCTATTAGCATTACCAGCCTGCATACTGCTTAACTCGCTGTTGTCACTATTACATCACTAATGGCTAATGCTAATGCTTCAGACGTGTTTGTACCTTTGTGTGCAGATGAGGAAACGCTCGCGCTACGGTCGGAATTGGATGCTGTGGAGAAGCAGATCCAGGATTTACTTGAGAAGCAGACACGGCTGCGAGAACGTATAACGGCGCTGGAAACATCCCGTGCTGAAGCTCGCAAATCCGCGGTAAGTTTTCATTGCGATTATAATACTTCTTCCACTTCTACTCCGCGTGTTTCTCTGCACAGAGCCCAGGCTACGAGAACACGATCAGCCCAAATGAACTTCACTCCTGCACCGGCACACCATCGGCGAAAGGCACAAGCCAGGACCGGTGAGATGACTCAGCTGCCGCCACCAGTCTTCGAGATCCCGACCAGGAACCGCTTTGCCGCCCTCTGTGAGACCGAATGCAACGCTGTGATCATCGGAGACTCGATCGTCCGGAACATAGGCGCTACATCTACTAAAGGTAAGGTGCGGGAAAGGCACTGTTTTCCCGGCGCTCGTGTTCTTGATGTGTCTGCGCAGGTACCTGCGATCCTGAAGGACAACGCTAACGTCGAAGCTGTCGTGCTGCACGCGGGAGTAAACGACGTCAGGAAGCGGCAGTCGGAGATCCTGAAGAGAGATTTCAGGAGTCTGATCGAGACGGTACGCAACGCATCGCCAGCAGCGAGGATTATCGTATCAGGACCGCTGCCTACCTACCGACGAGGGAATGATAAGTTCAGTAGACTTTTTTCACTTAATCAATGGTTGATGTCATGGTGTATTGAACAGAAGCTGCTCTTTGTAAATAATTTTGATCTGTTCTGGGAGCGACCTAGGCTCTTCCGCCCCGACGGCCTGCACCCCAGCAGCATCGGCGCGGCTCTCCTGTCCGACAACATCTCGAAGGCGCTACGCACCTGTTGACTGTGTCTCCCTCAGGTAAGTCTACCTCAGGTAAGTCAAAACCTTAACCATAGAATGTGCGCATCAACTGCTATAAATGTTACTGTTTCAAAATATATAGAGACTATATGTGTCCCCCGAATAATACTACCAAGTAAATTTTTTTGCAAAAGTCATAGAAAAAATTTGACCGTGATTAAACCTGAAGACAATGTAATAAACAACCAAAACCAATTTATAAAGTTCGGCCTACTCAATATTAGATCACTAAATTCAAAGGCAGTTATTGTGAATGAAATGATCACGGACAACAGTTTTGATATACTCTGTCTTACCGAGACCTGGCTTAAACCAAATGATTATTTCGGTCTAAATGAGTGTACCCCACCAAGCTACTGTTATATGCATGAGCCACGTCCGGTTGGTCGGGGTGGCGGCGTAGCTACAATATTTAGAAACTTTCTTAATGTAACTCAGAGAATAAAGCATAAATTTAAATCATTTGAAGTGCTTGCGTTGAACATAATTATTCCTAACAAAAGTAAAAAACCTTTGCTTTCTTTTGCATTGGCTACGGTGTATAGACCACCTGGTCCCTATACTGAATTTCTGAAAGAGTTCGCGGACTTACTATCGGATCTATTGGTTAACGCTGATAAAATACTAATTGTCGGAGATTTTAATATCCACGTAGATAGTGCAAATGATGCATTAGCACTGGCGTTTACAGAACTACTACAATCTTTTGGGGTAATACAACACATTAAAGGACCCACTCATCGATTAAATCATACACTAGACCTGATTATATCTCACGGAGCCGATCTAACCAATATAGATATTACGCCTCAAAGCGAAGATGTCACCGATCACTATCTTATAACGGGTACTTTGTGCACGTCTGGAATCAGCCCTTTAACTCGTTATCGACAGGGTAGAACAATCACCTCCGCTACTAAAGATAGTTTCACAAAGATCTTGCCAGATCTGACTCCTTTAATAACCGTACCAATAAATAAAGAATGCTGATGAATGACCAGGAAATTGGGCACTATTTTCTCTAATACATTAGAAGCAGTCGCACCTACAAAGTCAAAAAAGATTACTGAGAAAAATATTGCACCATGGTACAATAGCACCACTCGGGCCCTAAAAAGAGAAACTCGCAAACTAGAGCGCAAATGGATAAAATCGCAATTAGAAGTCTTTAAAATGGCGTGGAAAGAGAGTTCAAATTGTTATAAAAAGGCACTAAAAGCAGTAAAGGCTGAGCACCTTAGTAACCTCATAGAAACCAACAAAAACAATCCAAGGTTTTTATTTAGCACAGTCGCTAAATTAACAAATAAACAGACACCACCTGACCTGGCTATTCCGCCGCACCTCGGTAGCAAGGAATTCATGAATTTTTTACAGAGAAAATCGAAAACATTCGCTACAAAATTGTTAATACTCAACCTCCAAATCTGTCCTGTGAATTAGACCAACCATCGCTCCAAAACAAAGGCTCAGCGTTTTTCATCTATAAAACAGGAGGATTTAATTAAACTTATTGCAACTTCTAAACCTACAACTTGCTTACTAGACCCCATACCAACTAAATTATTAAAAGAGTTACTACCTGTTGCAATTGAGCCCATCTATAACATTATCAACTCGTCAATTAATCTAGGCCATGTCCCAGGACCCTTTAAGATGGCCGTCATTAAGCCTCTAATCAAGAAACCAAACTTAGATCCAAATGAACTAGGAAACTATAGACCGATTTCAAATCTTCCATACCTGTCTAAAATCCTAGAAAAAGTAGTGTGCACTCAGTTGTGCTCTTTCTTACAAAATAACGACATGCACGAAAAATTTCAGTCAGGCTTCAGACCGCATCATAGCACTGAGACTGCGCTCGTGATAAAATTACAAACGACCTGCTTATAGCATCAGATAAAGGTAACATCTCACTCCTGGTCCTGCTTGACCTTAGTGCTGCGTTCGATACCGTAGACCATAACATACTTCTAGATCGTCTTAAACAATTATACTGGTATTGAGGGACAGGCACTACAATGGTTCAGATCTTACTTATCAGACAGACATCAATTTGTCCATTTAAATGGGGAATCATCAAATCTAACGCAAGTAAATTATGGATTACCTCAGGGATCGGTTCTGGGACCCGTTCTGTTCTCCATATACATGCTTCCCCTCGGAAACATTATTAAAAAACATGGAATTAGCTTCCATTGCTATGCAGATGATACTCAGCTATATATCTCATCAAGACCAGATGATTCCTCCAAGCTATCCAAAATGGCAGAGTGCATTGAAGATATAAAACACTGGATGACCTGTAATTTCCTTCTTTTAAATTCTAATAAAACAGAAATACTACTTATCGGACCAAAGACACGCAAACCAAATAATTCTGATTATAAACTGCAAATTGAAGGATGTACTGTTACTCCAACAAGTACAGTAAAAGATTAGGCGTTGTATTAGACGCGGACTGTCGTTTCAAAATCACATCTCATAATGTCACAAAATCAGTTTTTTTCCACCTAAGAAATGTGGCCAAGTTACGAAATATTCTGTTTCTTGCTGACGCGGAGAAGCTTATTCATGCATTTATAACCTCAAGACTTGACTATTGTAATGCGTTACTCAGTGGCTGTCCTGCATCATCAATAAACAAACTACAGTTAGTTCAGAATGCAGCTGCCAGAGTCCTAACCAGGTCCAGAAAATACGATCACATAACCCCAATTTTATCAACCCTTCACTGGCTACCCATTAAGTATCGTATTGACTTTAAAGTTCTTTTAATCACTTATAAAGCCTTAAAGGGTTTAGCCCCTACCTACCTAACAGAGCTTCTATCACACTACAACCCATCACGCTCTCTAAGATCTCAAAACGCGGGACTTTTGATAATACCCAGAATAACTAAATCCTCCAAAGGGGGTCGAGCTTTCTCATACGTAGCACCTAAACTCTGGAATAGCCTTCCTGACACTATTCGAGGATCAGACACACTCGCCCAATTTAAATCTAGAGTAAAACGCATCTTTTCAGCCAAGCATTCAATTAATGCAAATATGCTAAAGAAATCAGATTAACATAGATATTATTTCTAGATATGGATTTTTATAACACCATATATTGTGTCTTCCTTTCTTGTGTGTTTCGTTTTTCCCTAAGCTCTTTGAACAATGCAAATTGTGAAAACTATATAAATAAATTGAATTGAATTGAATTTCTTAATCTGTGTTAGGCTCCGCCCCTGCGCACCTGAGACCTGTTGCACTGATGGCTCGTGCTGTGTATAAGTGGGGTGCAACGGAGGAAGAGAGGGCGTCTGCGGTGAACTCCGTGAGCGTCATGATGCCTAGACCGAGAGCCAAGACAAACCGAGTTCTTTATGTCTATGTGTTGTAATTTAGTTCTATTTTTGGTCTGTTAGATATGTTGAAGTCAGTGTGATTGGAGAATGAGTGTTACTGTGGAGAGTGAAGCGTGAGAGATGTGAGGTTATATTTATAATAAATCTGTGAAATTGCCGTTTGCCTTGCGTCTCCTTTTTATGTTGCTGACCCCTTTCTCACAACGAGCGTCATAAAATCAGGGGGTCGTAACACTGGGAACACAAACACGGTAGCTGGGAACACAAACACGGTAACTGGGAACACAAACAGGGTAACTGACACGAAAGAGCACAAGACAACATACATTAAATAGGGAAACTAACAGAGGATAATTCACAAAGGACAGGTGTGGGTAATAAAACAATCAGGGGAGGCTAACGAGTAACCGAGAGGGGCGGAGACAGGAGAGAACACATATTACAGTTTTTCTCAGTCGCTTTGGTGCGTTTTTCATATCATCCCTAACATGTGCAAAAAAATAAGTGCATTTCTTCAAACTGCAATATACAATAGATATGTTTCTAAAGCTAGTCAGTCACTAAAAATCCTTAGTACATCTCTCAAAAGTAAACATTCATGCCAATGATCATGTCAGTGTCATCAGAATGATAAGTCATTGAGTCATTGTTCACGAACAAGGTCGTCAAAATGTTTAGGCATGTTGTCAATGTAACTGTGTACTTTGACAGTATCACCTGATGTAAACTTAGTCTACAGTTTGGATGACAGTTACTATATTGAAACTGCACAAGGCTGAACTTCTATGGCATATATCAATTTCAACAGTACTATTTACATATTACTGTATGTGGGTTATTGATTTAAAGAGACTGGACAGAATTTTTTTTTCACAGCTTTTACTAGTGCTACTTTATGAAAGAAAAATAATAATAATGTACAGTAAGAAAAAGACAAGGGGCACAAAGGAAAAAACTAAATTAGAAAGAAACACAGGAAACACCCCCTTTGCCCGCATCACTGTTCTAGTGCTGTCTCTACACATCCAGACGTTCCTGTCTGTCGGCCCACATATTCGCATCCACATCACACCGGATATTTTCCCTTCCAATGCAACGTGGAAAGAATCTTTTGGAATGCCTTATCCATCCTCTGCAGGCATCTACTGTGACATCCTCACATGCTGCATCGGTTGCAGCCAGCAGGGTCATCTGTGTGCGGCTGACGATCGTACACCTTCCACCTCCATGCTGAAAAGAACTCCTCAATTGGGTTAAGGAATGGTGAATAAGGTGGGAGGAATTCTATGAGCATCCTCGGGTGGGTCACAAACCATAGCCTTATGATGTTTGATCGACGGAAACTCACATTATCACAAATGACCACATACTTTGGCAAATCCTCTCTAAACAGACCCCTCTCATCATCAGGGATGAGAGCCCTGTAGAGAGTCTCTAAAAAGTTGAGGAGATGCTGGGTGTTGTATGGCCCTATAAGGGGGATATGGGTTAGGACACCATGGTCCGAAATAGCAGCACACATGGTGATATTTCCTCCCCGTTGGCCTGGCAAATCCACAGTAGCTCTGTGACCGATGATATTCCGACCCCGCTTTCTGCATTTGGTCAGGTTGAAGCCAGCCTCATCCACATATGCAAAGTTGTGAGAGGGTTCACTTGATTCCAACTCCATTATACGCTCTATCCCAGAACACACAGTTGAATTTGTTTTGGTAAAGAAGACATAAACTGTACATATATTGCATGTTCCTTCCACAGCAATGGAAATATGTGCAGTTTATGCTTCCTATACTATGTATCACTATAAAATGTTGCTGTAAAGGAGTTACATAGATATGTGTTTTACCTGTACATACTGGTATCATAGCTCCTTAACTCTGTCCTCATTCTTTTGGAATGGTACACGGTACAGCTGTTTCATACTCATCTGGTTTCTATGCAGCACCCTGTCGATGGTTGAGATGCTAACCGTATGGATGTTTTCAAAGACATCGTTGTCTTCTATAATGGTCATTTGTATTTCCCGGGGTCTCATGGCATCGTTTGCTCGGACCATGTTGCAAATAGCCTCCTCCTGTTGAGGTGTGAAAAGGCGTCCTCTGCCACCGGTTTGAGGTAATCTTGTATTCCTATGTGGGGAAAAATGCAATTATGCATCGCACACTTTCACATAGACAAAAACTATGCAAACACACATTTTACTGTAAAACATACAGGTGGGTGCATGTAAGGTGCAGTATGTATCTGTATAGAGTATATTTCTGTATGCTGTGAAATATAAGTGGACTATAATATGAAGCATTGTAGGAAGTATACAGTATACTGCTTATATACAGTAACAGTGCACTTTACATTGGTGGACATACCTGTTCTCTCTACGAAACGTTTGAACTATTGAGGACACGGTTGATCTCCCAATATTCGGCTGCACCCTTCGACCCGCCTCAGCCATTGTAAGGCCATGATTGACAACATGGTCTTCAATAGTGGCCCTTATGTCATCAGATATGCGCCCTATGTCCTCTTCTGCCTCTTCCTCTGTTTTGCCTTCCACCACGCATCCTTGCTCCTCTTCTTCCTCCTTCTCCTCTTGGCTGTTCGTTTCCTGGTCCATCCATTATTGGAAAATTGCAACTCTGTGTTGTGGTCTGTCTATATATGCTTGCCAATTTCTTGTTCATGAGATGCACCTTTGAGCAAATTAGACAACTGGTTGATTGTTGGTTGAACTAACACTTTACATTCCTTCATGAATGAGGGTCAATTTCATCAAATCACGTTTATGTACAAAAGGTCTAATAGAAATTAGTAAAACTATGCTTGACAGTTTATGACAAATAGTTCAACAATTTTGCATGTAATGGCTTATGCAAGGAACTAATGCCTAGATGTTTTGAGGGGTAAGGCTATTCAACAGAGAACCATCTACTATATTTTGATCAACATGACATGAGCAATTGAAAATGTGGAAAAAAGCTGACACTTGTACATTATCAATTGCAATATGTACAAAAGCAATTGCAATTTGTTCAAAGGAATAAGAAATTGCTTTAATGATGTGCACAAGTGACTAGATGATTTGGAATTTGTACAAGTAGTATCAAGAATTGCACTTTTGATCTAAGAAATGCACCAAAGCGACTGAGAAAAACTGTATGGCATGACTGACAATAATTTGTTTCTCTCCACACAAAACACGTGGCCCTGCCACTAGACTAGGAAATCAAGACATGAGAAGGCAGAATCATGACAATTACAATATCTGAATTGTCGGAAAGCAATTAGTCATCTGAAAAATTACAAATCACCAGATACTGATAGTTTGACATCTGAATTATATAAATTATTTTCCAAAGAATTGGCTCATTTTCTTGTAGAAGTATTTGCTGAAAGCATTGAGAGACAGTATCTTCCACCAACTCTAACACAAGGTTTAATTACATTGCTCCCCAAACCAAACAAAGACAAGCTATATATTGATAATTGGCGCCCTATCAGTTTATTAAACAATGACTATAAATTATAAATTGCTGGCCCTAATCTTAGCTAGAAGATTGCAAAAAGTTTTGGATTCCGTTATTGATGAATCACAATCAGGATTCTTGAAAAATCGACATATAACAAATAATGTAAGATTATAGTGTTGGATGTCCTGGACTATTTAGAATTGATTAATGATAATGGGTTTATACTATTCTTAGATTTTTATAAAGAATTCTACTCAGTAGAGCATCAGTTTATCTTTGACACGCTTAAGAAATTTGATTTTGGTATTTTTTCCTGCAGCAATTAAAACCCTTTATAAAAAAGGCAACTGTTCTATTAAATTATTAAATAGTACTTCCACGAGATTCGATATTACTAGAGGAATTAGTCAAGGGTGTCCTGTCTCTCCATACCTCTTTCTATTAGTGAGTCCGCTTCTCTCATCTCAAATTAAATCAAGTCCAATGAAAGGCATCACAATCTTTGATAGAGAGATCAAAATAACCCAATTAGCTGATGACACTACGCTCTTCATTCAAAACGAAGATCAGATCTTAGTGGCTACTGAATTAATCTGCAAGTTTTCAGGGGCATCTGGTGTATACTTAAATTTGGCTAAATGTGAGCTTTGGGCCATCAATAATGTTCTGAAGCATTGTATAATGGTGTTCTAGAGCAGTGTTTCCCAACCGGGGGTACGTGAGAAGTCCCCAGGGGGTACGTGGGATGATTCTCAAAATATTATAATCATGTTATAAAACAAATAACAAAAATTCAGTTAAGTCACCCGGTCCGTTCCGCCCACTGATTCTCAGCTCGCTTGTCTGTGGCTGCGCACATGCGACTGCGCGGTAGTGTCA
The DNA here is from genome assembly GCA_037178815.1 of Barbatula barbatula. Taxonomy (NCBI): domain Eukaryota; kingdom Metazoa; phylum Chordata; class Actinopteri; order Cypriniformes; family Nemacheilidae; genus Barbatula; species Barbatula barbatula. The sequence goes on from CM074097.1 coordinate 18,542,264, forward strand.
CCATAGCAACAGGCAGAGACTCTAGCTTTTTGAGTAACGTTAGAACACTAGCTAGCTATGGATCAATGGATAAAAAAACATGCGGTTCCAAGTAGCAGCAATTCTAGCGGCAGCTCAAGTGAACCCATGGAAAAAAGAAAAAAAGAAAGAAAGCTGATAAATCAAAGTACCGGCAATTTCATGAACATGTCATTTTCAGTTTCAGGTCCACACCTACCGAACCGCCTCAGCCGCTGTGTCTCCTCTGCTGGGATGTGCTCTCTAATAATAGCAAGAAACCAGCACATTTACAACGACTCCTGAATACCAATCATCTTTCCTGTGTCGGCAGAGTTTTTTCAAAGAAAACTATCTGAATTTAAGGGTAAGTCAAGAGAAATTAAAACGTGATCTTTGTTTTTGTATAATTGTTCTGGACATGTGAAGATGTGAAAAAGTTATAAATATTAAACAAAGTTATTATAGGAATTAAATATATCATTATTTACAGTTAAATGATATACACTCACCTAAAGGATTATTAGAAACACCTGTTCAATTTCTCATTAATGCAATTATCTAATCAACCAATCACATGGCAGTTGCTTCAATGCATTTAGGGGTGTGGTCCTGGTCAAGACAATCTCCTGAACTCCAAACTGAATGTCAGAATGGGAAAGAAAGTTGATTTAAGCAATTTTGAGCGTGGCATGGTTGTTGGTGCCAGACGGGCCGGTCTGAGTATTTCACAATCTGCTCAGTTACTGGGATTTTCACACACAACCATTTCTAGGGTTTACAAAGAATGGTGTGAAAAGGGAAAAACATCCAGTATGCGGCAGTCCTGTGGGCGAAAATGCCTTGTTGATGCTAGAGGTCAGAGGAGAATGGGCCGACTGATTCAAGCTGATAGAAGAACAACTTTGACTGAAATATCCACTCGTTACAACCGAGGTATGCAGCAAAGCATTTGTGAAGCCACAACACGCACAACCTTGAGGCGGATGGGCTACAACAGCAGAAGACCCCACCGGGTACCAGTCATCTCCACTACAAATAGGAAAAAGAGGCTACAATTTGCACAAGCTCACCAAAATATGACAGTTGAAGACTGGAAAAATGTTGCCTGGTCTGATGAGTCTCGATTTCTGTTGAGATATTCAGATGGTAGAGTCAGAATTTGGCGTAAACAGAACGAGAACATGGATCCATCATGCCTTGTTACCACTGTGCAGGCTGGTGGTGGTGGTGTAATGGTGTGGGGGATGTTTTCTTGGCAGACTTTAGGCCCCTTAGTGCCAATTGGGCATCGTTTAAATGCCACGGCCTACCTGAGCATTGTTTCTGACCATGTCCATCCCTTTATGACCAACATGTTCCCATCCTCTGATGGCTACTTCCAGCAGGATAATGCACCATGTCACAAAGCTCGAATCATTTCAAATTGGTTTCTTGAACATGACAATGAGTTCACTGTACTAAAATGGCCCCCACAGTCACCAGATCTCAACCCAATAGAGCATCTTTGGGATGTGGTGGAACGGAAGCTTCATGCCCTGGATGTGCATCCCACAAACCTTTTATTCATGTTTAATTGTAATTTTGACAGCTGATTTGTCAATGCTTTTATTTTGTTTTGTTTTTTAGGTAATTTGTTGTTGGTATTTGGTGAAGGGTTTGTAAGGCAGCAATGGCAGCAGCCAAAAAAGAAAGATTTCTCCAATCTAGGAATATTTTGAGTTTACAGCTTCCAATGTTTGTATGCATTAAAAAAAGATTACAATTTGAATAAAACTATATATATACTATATAAAATGTATGTATATATTAATTTATTATTTAATATTTAACTTATTTTATTGTTGTATGTTATTTCTTACTTTCATATGACCTTTTTCAGAAGGTGAGATGCCTGGTATGTGACAAGGAGCTTTTATTTGAACATAACAATGAAACTGGAGTGTGTTGTGTTTGCGTCAACTGACAGAGCTTCTTCCACAGGCTTCTGGGGGTTTTTTTTTAAAAAAACACCAGGGGGGGGTGTTTTCCCCCCTTTTTGTGGTTTTTTTTTTTTTCCCGAAAAATGGGGGGGGAAGCTCTTTTGTTTTTGGGGGGTTTTTTTTGCCCCCCCCCCCACGCGGGGGGGGGGGGGGGGGGTTTTTTAAAAAACAACCCAAATAAATTCCCAAAGCTTGTTTCAATACCATCCACCTTTTTTATTATTTTTTTTGTTGTTTTTTAATAAAAAAATCTTTTATAATTTATTTATTTATTTTTTTTTTTTTTTGTGTGTCCCTTCTTCTTCTTCTGATGTTTATATGGCGGTTGGCAACCAACTAAAGGTGCATTTCCGCCACCTACTGGGTTGGAGTATGGAGCACGACTTGGTTGAATAAATATATATATATATATATATATATATATATATCAATTATATCTTATTTACCAGTTCTGTATCCTTAATAAATTTTAATAATTTCTCGTGTATTTCATAATTTGTTCCTTCTCCTAATATTTCCTTTAGTGAATAATTGCTTACACCCCTATCCTTTAGTGACTGAATTAATTCGAGTCTTTCTCTATTGTATGCTATACATTCTAGTAATATATGCTTTACTGTTTCAGAATCTCCACATTTATTGCAATTACCAGTTTCATGTTTACCTATTTTATGTAGACTTTGGTTTAGTGAAGTGTGCCCAATACGTAATCTCGTAATTATCACATCCATTTTCCTGTTATTTATAGTTGTTCTTTCCACCCCCACGTTTCTTTGAATGCTATACATGTGTCTTCCTCTTATTTCATTATCCCATAAACTCTGCCACCTCTTTTTCATTTCAGTCCCGATCATCCCCTTAATTTCTGCTTTACTCATCTGAACTCTGATGTTGATCTCATGATCTTTCAAAGACTCCTTTGCCAGTTTATCTACTTCCTCATTTCCCTTTACTCCGACATGGGCTGGAACCCACAGAAAACTCACCTTTATCCCTAAGTGCTTTATGTTATATAGCTTCTGTAATGTTTCATTTAAAATATCTTGTCTTGCTAAAGATTTCCCACTTTCTAGACTCTGCAAAGCTGATAGTGAGTCTGTACATATCACGCTACTGTTAGGCTGCTTTTCTTCTATCCATTGTAACGCCAATAACACTGCTATCAGTTCTGTTGTAAAAACAAATATATGATTTGTTGCTCTTTTTGATATTTTAATATTGTACTGAGGAATATATATTGCTGCAGCTGCTCTACCTGTTTCCGGATCTTTTGATCCATCTGTAAATATTTGAGTAATGTTGTTATATGCTTGAATAATGTGTTGTTGAACGATTACTTTCGGTGGCAGATTTAATTCATTCTTATGTATCTCATTATGTATGAGTAGGTCTATTTCTGGCATTGGGAATAACCATGGGGGTATAGATGAAATTGATACAGAAGGAGCTACCTCTATCTCAGTTATACCTGTTTCCAGTGCTTCCTCATTTGCTACCCAGCCAAAACTCCTTATATTTCCATACTCATACTCCCAACAGTTTTCAAGCCTGTGTGCCTCCTATGTAATGAGAAGCCTTTATAGGCCATCAATTAGGACTAAAGCAGCAGATATCAATTAGTACTGATAGGGGGCAGGGTTTCTCTCTCAATACTGACAGATTTCAGGTGATCTCCTTCCTGAAATCCCATTTTGAAAATGCCATGTTGCACCTTGTTATCTTCATGTGTTCAATACTTATTCCCTGCGTCATTTCACTTTATTTATTATGACTCAACTTGTATACTTAAATGTTCTGATTTCTTTGTATGAATTCAATATTTGGCTTGATGGCTACATCTGGAGGAAATTTTGTGTCAATAGCCCACTTAGAAATCCCCTAACTGATAAACATGCTGATGTGTCAAATACTTATTTTGCCCGCTGTATATATATATATAATTCATCTTCAGTTTAGGATAGACTTGTAGTATAAATCATTTAAACATACTTTTGTGGTTTGGCAACATGATAAAACAATTATGACAACAGTAAATTAATTTGAAGTATTAATGGTGCATTATGTGATAGTTACATATAAATTGAGCAATTTCGCTGATGCTTTTATCCAAAGCGACTTACAAATAAGGTAAACAATGGTAGCAATTTGAACAACAGAAAGAAGACAAAAAGCATAAGTCCAATAGTTATTGTAAGGGTGATTCCACTATAGTGCTTCAGGTTATTGGGATGCCGAAATGACTAAAGAAACGTTAACGGCAAGATGGTTTAAAACTGTATTTATTGTCAATTTCCACCCTTCTGCCACTGCAAAATAATGAATATGCTATATATACATGACTATATTCTATTGCAATATGGAGCATTTAAATATTAACATTAAACCAACAATAGTCTGCAGATTTTTAAATGAAAGTATTTTATAACAGGGCAATTCCATAAAAATATCAACCTTACCGTGGAAATTTTTTTTTTACCAATGGTTTTTACTATGCTAACTGTCATGGATTTGCCAGGTCCTCCTGCACTAAGCAATTATCACATTATCACAATCACCTGACTGCTAATTTGCAGCACCTGTTACTCCTCATCACGCACTCACAATAAAAACCAGCCACAAACACACAGACAATGTCTGGTCTTGTCTATGTTACATTGTGTATATGGTTGGACTAAACCTGACGCTCTCTCGTGCCTCTTGGAGGAATCGCTCTTTGTCTTCATCGTCACGGAAACATGGCTACACAGCGGTATACCGGACAACGCTATTGAGTTAGCGGGCTACAACACACACAGGGCGGATAGAACGGCAGAGGAATCCGGTAAGACAACAGGAGGTGGATTGTGCATTTACATCAACAAAGCTTGGTGCACGAACTCTGTTATTGTCGGGAGACACTGCTCGGCTAACCTTGAGTTTCTCATGGTTAAATGTAGACCGTTTTATCTGCCACAGGAATTCACTTCCACCATTATAACGGCAGCTTATATTCCACCGGATGCTGATGCCAAGCTTGCTATGAAAGAACTTCATGCAGCCATCAGTAAACAACAGACTGCTCACCCGGAGGCTGCATTTGTTGTTGCGGGAGATTTTAATCACTCAAACTTAAAGACAGTGCTCCCTAAATTCCACCAGCATGTTTCCTGCCACACAAGAGGAAACAACTTTGGACCATGTCTACACAAACATGGCTGAAGCTTACGCTGCGACCACCCTCCCCCACCTGGGTCAATCTGATCACCTTTCTTTGTTCCTCACCCCCAAGTACATTAATCTCATTAATCGTGTGAAGCCATCAGTGAAGACCATCAAGGTGTGGCCTGCTGGGGCAGACTTTTCACTCCAGGAAAGGTTTCTACACACAGACTGGAGTATGTTTGCTTCTCAGGCCACCAGTGGCTCACACGGACATCAACAGCTATACCTCTTCTGTATTGGACTACATAAATTCCACCATTGATGGTGTCACAACCCAGAAGCAGATCACCACCTACCCTAATCAGAAGCCATGGATGAACAAGGAAGTGCGCCTCCTGTTGAAAGTACGTAACACTGCCTTCCGATCGGATGATGCACAGGCCTATAGTACATCCAGGGCAAACCTGAAGAGGGGCATCAAAAAGGCCAAGCACTGCTACATGCTGAAGCTAGAGGAGCATTTTTCTAATTCTGACCCTCGACGCATGTGGCAGGGCATCCAGGCCATCAGTGATTACAAACCCAAACACTCCACCCCCATAGCCACAGATGCCGTCTTCCTGAACGAGCTTAATGACTTTTATGCTCGCTTTGAGAGAGACAATAAGGAAACAGCTACCAAGCTCACACCCTCTGCTGACCACCCAATCATCACACTGAACTCCACTGATGTTCACAATGCACTAAGCCGGATCAACGCGCGCAAGGCTGCTGGCCCAGATGGCATCCCTGGTCGTGTACTCAAGGCATGTGCGGAGCAGCTCGCTGGGGTCTTCACGGACATCTTCAACCTGTCCCTCGCCCAAGCAGTGGTTCCAGCATGTCTTAAATCCACCTCCATTGTGCCCATCCCAAAACATTCGAGCCCGACATGCCTTAACGACTACCGCCCTGTAAAACTCACACCCATTGTTATGAAGTGCTTTGAGCGGCTGGTCCTGGCACACCTAAAGGTCTCCCTATCACCCACACTGGACCCATACCAATTTGCCTATCACAACAATAGGAGCACGGATGATGCAGTGTCCATGGCGCTGTGCTCACACATCTGGACAATAAGGACACTTACGCACGCATGTTGTTTGTAGACTTCAGCTCTGCTTTCAACACGGTCATCCCTTCCAAACTAATCATCAAACTTGGAAACCTAGGCATCAACAACCCTACCTGCAACTGGATTAAGGACTTCCTGACGAACAGGCCTCAGCTTGTTAGGTTAGGCCACATCTGCTCCACCACCACCACCCTCAACACTGGTGTACCACAGGGCTGCGTACTGAGCCCCTTTCTCTACTCCCTTTTCACACTCGACTGCATGCCTGTGAACGGATCTAACTCCTTCATCAAGTTTGCAGACGATACAACAGTGATTGGTCTCATCAGCAACAACGATGAGACTGCATACAGGGATGAGGTCCGGCACCTGGCCACACGGTGCTCAGACAACAACCTGCTCCTTAACACCTCCAAGACAAAGGAGATCATCGTGGACTTCAGGAAGGCGAAAGGAGGCACACACGACCCCATCCACATTAATGGGATGGCTGTTGAACGTGTTTCCAGTTTTAAGTTCCTGGGGACTCACATTTCGGAGGACCTGTCCTGGACCACCAACACCTCATGCCTGGTCAAGAAGGCTCACCAGCGTCTCTTCTTTCTGAGGACACTGAAGAAGAACCAACTGTCTTCAACTATCCTGGTTAACTTCTATCGCTGCACGATAGAGAGCATACTGACCAACTGTGTCACAGTCTGGTACGGGAACTGTTCTGTTGCTGAGCGCAAGGCACTGCAACGGGTGGTGAAAACAGCCCAGCGCATCACAGGGACTACACTTTCTCCCATTGAGGACATCCAGAAGAAACGCTGTCTGCGTCGAGCTCGCAGCATTTTCAAGGACTCCTCTCACCCCGCTCATAGACTGTTTACTCTCCTGCCTTCAGGTAGGTGCTTCCGGTGCCTCCGGACAAGAACCAGCAGACTAAGAAACAGTTTTTTCCCAGAGCTGTTTCATTATTGAACTCTGCCCCCCACTGATTCCACTACCTCTCTTACCCTTAACTCCAATGCTGCTATAACATTGTTTACATTGCACTACAGGGCTGCATGCATGACTGAACTGTACACACCAGTACTTCATGTATCTGCTCTACCGGACTGTTTACACACACAGCATCATTTGCACTCTATACTGCTCACTTGCACATCAGGAATATTTAACTGAATGCTCATTTGCACTAATGGACCACTTCCATAACTGCACTAACCTATCTACTGCACTGTAACTCTATTAACTTACTCATCTATTGCACGGTAACTTCAATAACTGCATTAACTAATCTACTGCTCTGTAATTCTATTAACTGCATCCACTCATCTTCTGGACTGCAACCTATTAACTGCATTAACTCGTATACTGCACCGTAACTTTAATAACTGCATTAACTCATCCACTGCACTGTAACTTCAACAACTGCATTAACTCACCTATTGCACTGCAACTTTAATAGCCAATGTCAATAATCTATGCATACCTAAGTCACTTGCACTATTTTAGTCTAAATTATTATCTGTTCATATCCACCTGTACATTAATGTTCATAGTATATAGCCATCTGTATATATTGTTCATAGTATATACCTTTTGTCATATTTTCAAAGAACATTCCTGCTGCAAAATATTTGTATAGTCCATGCCCACTGTATTATATTCTCTCATATTGTATTCTATATTTATTCTAACTGTATATCCTGCACTTGCTAACTTCACTTCTGGTTAGACCTAAACTACATTTCGTTACACTGTACTTGTATATGTGTAATGACAATAAAGTTGAATCTAATCTAATCAAGTGGATACTTTGGGATACCAATTCCCTTTCAACATCTGGTGGCTTTGGAGTGTGTCTGTGTGCCTGTGGACTCCCATTCATCTCTCATTTTTTAAGATATTATCATACTGTCAATAAACTGTTAGTTTCGAGTTAACAACTGTGTCCGTTGTCTTCTGTGTGTGACAGTTTCCAAGGGTGACATTTGGACATTGTTGGGGACATAAAATTGGTCTGCAGAGATGCATTATCACAAAAGTTTATGCCTTATTTAAACAATATAATATTTGAAAGTTTCTTATATTTTACCTTATTAATGTTACAAAGTCAAAGTCAAAAACAACAAATATACATTCCAGTTGAGAAGGCGGGCTTAAAAAGCTGCTGTCTTGCAAGTGTTAAGTCTGCCATAAAAGGAAATTCTGGTTAACCATTCCATATGCAACATTCCACGCAAAGTCGTTGATGTCTGCGAATTGCTTCCCGGTCTCGCAGCACCCAGTAGGTTCTTCTGATCTCCGCAAACACCTGCTCTGGTGCAGCTTTTCATCATAATCTCTGATAATGAGATTGGTTGCTGAGTGTCGAGAGGTAAGGATGATTGGATTAACCGAATCATCCTCCGTGTCACCACAGTGTCGCAGGCGTCCACCCACACGAATGAGACCGGTGGTAGGATCAAACTCAGGGGAAAGAGAAGCTAACTTACTCAAACCTGATACGTCTTCCTTGACTGTAATTCAGCCACCTCAGTAGGGAATGAGTCTGTCTGTGTTTGACGATGAACCCCTGGCTGAATCCTTGTGTCAGACCACGCAAGACTTGCTGCCCCATGAAACTGCTGAATGCATGCCTCTAGGTACTCGGTTAAGGTATCAAACTGCTGTGGGTCTGGCAAAGAGGTGAATGCAGTCAATCTGCAAAAGGCAAGCCTTAGCTCATTACTTGACTCTTCTGATGGTAGAGAAAGTTGCATGGGCCATTTTTCTGAAGGAAATTTGAGAAAGGGGGGCCCTTGACTGCACTGGCTTCCCTCTAGAAGGTCACAGAGATGTTTACCTTGTGTTATGCAGTCCGCAGGACCGTACATACCGCCAGGTTGCAGAAACTGACACCCGGGTCCCCACAAAAACCTTGTAGCGGCAAGAGCTTGATGAAAGCCTGGTGAGTACAGTCGTAGAATTTGACCATAGTGTTAAGGAGCAGATAGGGATGGTAAGTTCTGTTGCGAGTACCTTGGAGAGCTGGGCACCAATGAGAGCTGCACATAACTCAAGCTGCCCCTTAAACTCATGAAGATCTTCATTCTGTCTTTGCATTTCCTTACATGTAGCATGCATGTCGTAGACCTGTCCGGGCTGTAGGCGATGCTCTGAATCCTCTCTCATCCTGCATAGCTGTGCTTTTGGCCATTCATCCTGTAGCACCAGATTACTGGAATATGAAGGCTGACTAATTGGTGTAGAGGCACAGGACTCATGCCCTGGAGTCAGTAGTGCATATTCAGCTTCAGATTTCTCTTCATTAGGAAAAGCAGACTGTAGGGATCTCCTCTCAGATCTGTGTCTCTAGATACGGAAGTCCGTTAGATATGCAGGTAGTTTAATCTGTCGTCTCGGGTGGACCACAGGAGGCTCTGACTCGGTATGAGATGTCCTTCTCTGCAGTAATCCAACTCGAGTTCTGTGTATGTTGTGGGTTCAGAGAGTTTTACTTCTCTGCCGGGATGTTCAGGTTGGAGATAACACAGACTTGTGTCTGGATGTGAAACCAGATTCTGCCAAGAGGAAGAACACTTTAAATTTGTATATTAAGTTATTCAGGAGAAGGCTGTTTTATCTGAAATACCATCTGGTGAATACACTGCAGTCGGTCAAGCATGGGAAGATCTGTCCCTCTCAGTGAAAGTTCAGAGAATCCCAGTAGAACTGGATTGTCACACATACACACTTTCACACACAAGTTTACTGAGAGAGTTTATTCATTCTTCAGTGTTACCAGTAACATTTGTCCCTGGCGATCTTACCTGACTTATGAATTCAATTCAAATAGAGATTTGATTTGATCTTTACAGTTATCAGTTGATATTGACGTTACTTACATTATTACATGAATTCCGTTTCTTTTTTAAATGTTTCATGTAAGGGATAATATACAAGCATCTGATTGTTAACGCAAGAATAAACCCCAACACAATCCCGCGTATTACACAGCTACTTACCTCAGAAGTAAATTATTGAACATTTAAAGGCAGGGTGTCCGATATCTGAATGACGATTGTGTAGACAAAGTGGGGCCGAGTACCAAAACAACCTTGTAGCCATCAGCAGTGACGTGCACAGTGCACAGGACGGACATTTTTTATGATGTTTCAACGATTTGGATTCATGAAACCTTTACAGATTCATTCACAGATGGTTTATCACAGGGAATTTTGTCATTATTCACTTTTTCTTCATGTTTATTGTCCCTGAATCCACACTGAAGTTTTGAGTGCTATAAACATTTGTGTGTTATGTATTCTTTTGTAGAAAGTGTTTCCATTAAACATATAAAACATGTCACTTTTGTGAAGATTCAGTTGTTTTTCCTCAATTTATTCTGCACAGATAGATTTAAATAACAGTGGACGAGAGTATGGCGTGAAAATCTATGTGTATTTATTTCACGTTTGTTTAAGTTCTGTGAGGAGATAGACATGCAGCTGTTGGGATGGAGGAATTATTCTCTGTGTTTGAAGATCTGAGAGAGGATGAATTGAACAATCACACACACCGTCTGTTGTCACATGTTTATTCATAACACATGTTACACATCACACATTCATTTTCACCTGCCTGCTTAATTTCTTCTTCACTAGCCAACTGTAAATGATGACAGAAAGACAATCAAACACACATCATAACACAAACCAGTTACACATCACAAACAAATTCCTGTCATGTGATTTATGAATGTACACACTTTAGCACCTGCTAGTGTTCAGATTCATCATGTCTGAATAAACATGACATACAACTGGAAAAAAGAAGATTCATGGATCAAATTTGAATTGGATTCTGTCAAATGAACTGTTTCTTCAGATGACGGATGATTTTCAACGGTACACTATAATGAATTAAAAGATTGTTACTGTAAATGAGCCAAAGCACATTTGTATGGTAATGTTTTCTATTTCAGTCCGTCTAAACACATAAACAAGTACTGTATACAGCTACACTAAATGCTTTGCTTTCTTCAGAGCTTCAATCATTCAGCAGGAGTTATTTATGAAAGGTAAGGCATGGGTTCAGTGTTTTACGTTTCTTCCACCCGTGGCTGACTTTAGTTTGCCGCTCTGTATATTTTAACTAAGAGTGGTGATGTTGGAGCGGCCACCAGGGGGCACAACGACACGTCTTCCCGCTGGTCTGATTGGAGCTTCTTCAGGACCTGAGGCCAAAAAACAGATCCAGAGACGACACTTACAAATGACCGTTTTCTGCGAATGATGTATGTCGTGTAAAAATCTTTCAACAAAATATTTTACAGTTTGCAGAATCTGTGGACCACCACAAGTGGACGAAGCCCCCGAGACTCTTTAGTGGTGAACCAATAAGAGTTCTCTTTCCAGGGAAATCAACACTATGTTCTCACATATGAAGAAAGGTTTTTCAGGGTTACCTGCTAATGTAAAGCCGGACTGATGCAGGTTTCTCACAGGGCCTTTGGTGGGTGAGGTGCGGGTGGATGCAGATGGAGTGCCGCCCCTCGATATGGCTGAAAATTCAGACACAGGGCCGTCGTACATGCCCCTGGGCACCGCCTTCAGTATCGCCAGCTTCAAGAGAACCACAAACAAAGAGCTAAACACATTCTGACTGACACGTGAGAACTCTACGTCATCATTGCTGAAAGGATAACACATTTGTTCAGGTCATTTTCTTCATTTATTGTGTTGAGCCACAGATGTAAAGCATGTGTTCATACAAAATGTTAGCAGCTGTACCTGTTTTCTGGCTTTGATGCGTTTATATGCATAGTCAGGGTAAGGTGTGCAGGGAATGAAGCGGCCTGTGCCGGAGGTGACGTTCAGTTTGCCGTCCTCCACAACGATCTTCCCCTGACAAATGACCAGCATGGGCGCTCCTCTCAGCTCCATCCCCTCCAACACATTATACTCCGCTGCCTAACACAGAACATCAAGAGCCTTTATTCTGTTCTCATCACATACACACATCAGCTGAGACAAGAAGCTTCATCTTCATGTTTTTTCAGTGTTCAATCTTTCATCACATGACTAACACCTCAGCCAGAGACCAAAGCTGAGTCTCTACAGCCGGAGAGAGAGAGAGAGAGAGAGAGAGAGAGAGAGATTGTGAAGTAACGAAGAGCATGTGTGAGAGGGTGAGATCAATGTATTTCTCATTCTCCATATCTCTCTGCCAAACAGCTGAATACACAAAGACAAAAACATCTCTCCAGTGTTTCACACGGCCGGTTCTCTCTCTCTCTGAGTTTATGACTTCACTCTCCCCTACAGATCGTCTCAGTTTTCTCTCCAGTAAACTTCTGAAAGACGTCCGGCTATGATCCACAGACTGCGAGTCTGGCAGCGGTCCATCCTTTGTGCTGAAGAACATGACACGTGCACAAGAACGCTGACTTTAAACCCCACACATGATGTGCTCGTGAAGTGGACTAGATAAGAAACACCAGACGTGTTCTACGTGAAGTCTCGAAAGAAATAAAAGCAATCATGATGTCGATGTTGGCTGCGGTCTGCTGAATCTTGTTCGCAAAAACCTCTGACTACACACTTCAGTCTGTCTGTGTTCATACACTTCTGAAGGATTTGTCAAGTTTAGTTTCTACACACAGTGAGCTCCAAACATTAAAAACCATTTCAACTACTGTATGTCTAAGCACATATTATATATGATGGGTTGACCCAAACAGATGTTCATATGTAATGTTAATGACTGATAGTTTATATTCACACCGCAAGCAACCATGGATTCTATATTAGAAACGTGTTTTAATCCTTTCTGGCACATCTAAAGATGGTTGTCTTATGAACTAAGTGTCTTGTATGAAGAGATTAGATTTTCTGTGACTGGACTGTATACGGTGCAAAGTGTGCACGTACAGAGTGATGTGTTTTGGCAGTGATGGTTCGGGTGGCGTCTGTGTCCCAGATGACCAGATCGCTGTCAGATCCCACAGCTATGCGGCCCTTACGCGGATACAGATTCAGGAGCTTTGCGGCGTTGGTGCTTGTGACGGCCACAAACATGTTTTCATCCATCTTACCGGTCACCTAACGAACAAGAAAACATGAAGTTAGACTTTGTCACTCTACCGCTGAACACTCATTCTCATCCATCAGATGCTCACCACGGCCTTATCCCAGATGACACTCATCCTCTCCTCCACTCCGTTCACTCCTTCAGGAATCTGGGTGAAGTCGTCTTTCCCGATGGCTTTCTGAGCCACGCTGAACGTGCAGTGAGCGCTGCCGGTGACCGACAGATCTCCACTACCACACACACACACACACACACACACACACACACACACACACAACAATACATGACCAAAACTGCGACAGACTTAAATACTGAGCGTGTTTCTTCCTGATGTGTGTTTACCTGGCCAACAGAGTGCTCAGATAGTCTGGAGTGGTCGGGTCTGGACTGAGGGGCGGTGATGTCACAAAAGAGGCGGCCTTAGCCCAGTTCTTGCTCCAATAGTGAGTCCCATCTGTTCCCAAACTGGCGGTGATTGGTTCCCCAAAAACCACGTTACCTGGAAACAAACCCTTATTAACAGAGTTTAGCTAAAAAAAACAACAAGAGCATCCATCCATCTTAAAACATCGATCAAACGCCTCTAAAAGATCAAACTGACCAGAATTTCTTTATACAGCTCAATAACATAAACATTCCACTGTTAGGTCAAGATGAACACAATGCATTGTGGGAAACTGAGTTCCCTTTCTGTCGGTCTCTCGACGTTGTGTCGAACCGACAGATGGGGTTCGCCCCTGAGAACCTATCATCTTCTGACTATTTTGAAAAGGCCAATGAAATTGGCGAATGAAATTTGCATGCCGGGCTCCGCCCCCGGATATCCGGGTATAAAAGGGGAGCCGGCGTGCTCATTCATTCACCTTTTGTTCTTCGGAGCCTTCGCATCTGATGACATTCTTCGAATTGCCGAATTCTACGACGAGGTGCAGCGGAGATTCCCCTGGGCGTCCTGGCAGTTCCAGAGGTATTTTTCTAAAAGAGCAATTTCTTCAGCGTGGCATTGCCCGCTGATCTCTTGGGTGCAGTACACTCATCGAGGACGGGGACGGACACGGTGGTTGCCGCAGGTGTTCGGGGGTCCGACCACTGTGGCAGCCTCGTGGATTCGTCCTGCCCGCACTGCGCGCGGATGGCTAGTCAGACGTTGCGTCACTGCGCGCGGATGGCTATTCAGACGTTGCGTCACTGCGGGCGGATGGCTATTCAGACGTTGCGTCACGGTGGCTGTGTTCTGTAAGATCCAGCCAACACCTCGTTTGCTTCCCGTTCTGTGACCGCAGCGGCTACGGCCCTGCCGGCAGCGAGCAGCGAGGGTGATGTGGGGATTATCGTTAGCGTTTATCCGTCAGCCGGCCGGCTCGTGGACCGCTCGCGCCCCGTCTCGCTTGTTTAGCAGTTCCCCAAGGATGGTCCTAAGCCATCTTATTCCTCAGCCACGCGCTCGGACACGAGCCGTGGAGATGAGGTGTCTCTTGCAACATCGGAGCGCGACCTGCTGACATCAGACTCTGGCGATTCCCTGAAGCTCCCTCCCTCGGGAGGTCGAGCACAGGTGAGAGCAGACGTCAAGATGTCAGCCATGCTCGCTCGGACCGCCGTGAGTGTCGGATTGCGGTGCTCGCGGCTGGGTACTTCGCACACTGGGCCCGGGCGCGACTCCAAGCCGTGCCCGGCTCAAGTGCCAAGTTTTACCGAGCTGCATAAGGAGTTCAGTAAGACCTGGAGCGCCCCTTCGGTGCGCTTCCGTCTAGCTGAATCTATCGCCTGAATCTAGGCAGCTAGGGACTATGTCAATGCACCCTGGGTGGAGAATGCAGTCGCGGGTATCCGCAGACGGCGGCCACCTGGGGAGCTTGACCTAGACTCACCGTCCAGGGCATGTAAGGTCTCGACATCTCTGGTGTTGAGGCTGGCAGTGCCGTGGGCCAAGCTGCCACCACTCTTACGCCATGGCCATCCTGCAGGCCAGGGCGCTAAAGAGAGCCCCACGGGGTAAGACCGACCCAAGTAGTGCCGCCGCCGACTGGCCCTCCGGGGACCACGGTCTGCTCCCAGCAGCCCCGGCCTTCTCCAGCGTCGACTCCGGTTCTGGTGCCCCCGCAGGTGGCCCCCCGGAGGAAGACGTCGAGAGAAGGACCACCTAGAGAGATCGAACCATCGGGCCCGACCCAGCATTGGTAGCTGGATGGTCGGACTGGGGGCGGTCCCTGCCGCGTCCCAACACCTTCTGGGCCCCTTCGGGGGCCTAGTGCCCGCCTTCTCACAAGGAGAGGTCTCTCTCTGGGTCCCACTTGCAGCCGCTCTCACCCTCTGAAAGACGGTGTTCGGCAACTCGACGTTGCGTTGTGGCGGCACGCAATGGCGAGTATAAAGCAGCCCTCAGCACTCTCGCTTCGACGGTGCGTCGAGCTGCGCCATCGCCTGGCAGGTGATTTAGCGGAGCTCTTCCCCCCGGGTGGGACCAGCACTGCTAGTCATTGAACCAACCCCCGCGGGTTGATGAAGCAGATCGTAGCCCCCCTGTGAGGTCCCTGGGTGCTTGGTTAGCATTTCAAACCATCACGGTGGCTGGGAGTGTGGTCCTGTCCCGGCATTCGATCCAGTTCGCCAGACCTCCGCCGGACTTCGGGCATCCTCTTACCTCAGCAGAGGCAGGGATGTTCCTGTGCTACAGGCCGGGGCTGCCACCCCTCTGGCGAAGGCGATCGAACTGTCCCCTCGGCCGAGATGTCCAGTGGCTTCTACAGCCGCACTTCATCATCCCCAAAACCAGGGGTCGCTGCATACCTTGAGCAGCACCTTGCAAGGGTGCCGTTCAGGAGGCGCAGAAGCGCGTCCTGGTGTCTGTTAGACACCAGGAGTGGTTCATGACAACTGACCGCATTCTCTCATGTCCAGTCCCCTCGGCACTGTCGAGGGGCTGGCATGTCAGTAACGGGTCAACCGGGAAAAAGAGAGCAGCTCTCCCTGGTGCGGAGCTCCCCTTTTCCTGGTAGAGAACTCAACACTGTCTCCATGACGGCGTGCTCGCTCTCGAGCACGCACAGTCAGTGCTGAGCTGCTTGAACTTTCAGGCAGCAGCCAGCGGTCCCCTGAAATCAGTTTCAGAGGCTCCTGGGCATGGTGTCCTCGGGGGTGGCCTGTCCCCCTCGGGTTGACGCACATGGGACCGCGACAGCACAGACTACAGAGATGAGTTCCCTGGAGAGCGTGGCGCACTGGCAGTAGGCGTATCGTCATTACGCCTGCTGCCGTCGCATCCTAACCCCGGGCAGGTCTTGAGGCCGGTCGTGGTAACGACAGACGCCTCCCTACGGGGTGCGGGTGCGGTGTGCAACGGGCGCGCAGTGTCGGGTCGCTGGACGGACCCCCGCCTGCGTTGGCATATCACTGCCCTCAAGTTGCTAGCTGTCCTGCTTGCACTGATGAGGCTCCGGCCTCTCGTGCAGAGCCAGCATACTGGCCCGGACAGCACGACCGGCGTAGCGTAATAAACTTCAGGGTTGTATTCGCTCGCTGCAGTCATCGCAACTCGCCCAAACGCCTCCTCCCGTGGAGACAGCAGGTGGCAAAGCCCCTGCATGTCACACGCCCACCGGGTGTCCTGAACCAGACAGCCAACGCTCTCTCTCGTCAGTTGACACCTCGTGGGAAGTGACGACTCCACCCCTGCGGGCCGGCTTGGGTGTGGTTTGGGCGGGCACAGGTGGACCTGTTGCCTCCCTGAACACCACCCAGTACCGCTGGGCACTCCCTGGACGAGGCCCCCCCTCGACACGGAGGCCCAAGCGTGCAGCTGGTCGCGGGACAAGCGGAAGTACGCTTCCCCCCAGTGAGCTTCATTGCGCAGGTCCTGTGCAAGGTCTGGGAAGGGAGTATCAAGTGCTGCTAGTTGCGCCTACGGGCCCAACTACACTTGGTCCTCGGAGCTAATACTCCTGACGACAACTCCCCCTGGCCAAATCCCCTGGCGAAGGGCCTACTCGCAGGGGATGGGCACGTTGTGGCATTCGAGCCGGATCTTTGGGTCTGGCTCCTTGATGGGACGAGGAGTTCCTGGATGATCTACCCCCCACAGTGGTGGAGACTATCACTCAGGCAAGGGCCATGCCCACAAGGCTGGATGCCTTTAAGTGGCGCCCCTTCTCGTCCTGGTGCTCTTCTCGAGGAGAAGACCCGCGGAATTGCTCGCTCAGGAACGTGCTGTCCTATTGCAGGAGAGGCTGGGGAGTAATCTCCCCTTCCACATTGGAGCGTGGGTACCCGCTGTCGCGGTTATCACGTACCAGTTGCTGGTGAGCCTCTGGGGCGGCATGACCTGATTATTAGGTTCCTCTAGGGCGCGAGGGGCTAAGGCCTCGTCCGCGCCCCGTACCCTCTTGGGACCTTAAGGTGGACCTTTGGGTCCCCTTTTTTCGGGCCCTGCGGAGAGCCCCCTTCCTCGTTCTGCGAGGGGGGTTGGCTCTCCTGCTGGGGCTCGAGTCCATCCAGAGGGTGAGGCACCTGCAAGCATTTTGTGTCCACCGATTGCCAAAATTCAGGCCCGGTGACTCTCACGTGATCCTGAGACCCTGGCCGACTTACGTGCCCAAAGTTCCGCCGCCCCCTTTGGGAACTAGGTGGTGAACTTGCAGGTGCTCCCACACCGGGAGAAAGACCCAACCTGTACGTGGGGTGTCCAGTAAGCGCATTGCGCCTCTACTCGAACCACACGGAGGGCTTCAAGGCCCTGAGCAGCTCTTGTCTGTTATGGAGGTCAGCAACGGGAGTGCTGTCTCCGAGGAGAGTTGTCGCGCTGGATCGCACACGCCATCACAACGGCGTGCCGATCCTAGCCCGTGCCCATTTGAGTGACGGTACACTCCGCTCGGGGTGTGGCCTCCTCGTGGGCATCGGCTCAGTGCGCCTCTCTGGCAGACATCTGTAGAGTTGCGGGTTGGGCTACGCTATACCTCGCAGAGGCTTGCAACCTCCGTGGGGAGTCGGCAGCTCGAGTCTTGCCAACAGGTGAGACCAGCAGTCGTAGGGCGTACGCCTGCGCATAGCGCCATTCCCCTTCTTAGGTGGATCAGTGCGCTATGGGCTGCCTCCCTTCTTTCCCCAAGGGTGAAGAATAGGCAGTCCGTCCATCCATCAATAAGCACTCAGGGCGGCGGGCTCGGTGGAGCAGCCCTGCCGCCTATGGCCGGGTATCAAGCTGAGTTATTACATATAGCTCTAACCGGACCTAGTGCCCCACACGTAGTAACCCCCACTAGGGTGGTTCCGTCTGAGATGTCGTCATGAGATGGTTCCCCGCGTGGCAACCCATGACCTCCCCCAGGTGGACATCCACCTTGCGGCATTCCGCACATACCTCACATGAGTTCTCCCCTATTTGGTGAGACCATGTTGGTGTCTCCACTGTATTCCCCCCTATGGTGGGAAGTGGTCTCCGTAGCGCACGTCCACATTGAGGGAACAGAGCTTACCCAGTAGCCCTACCGTAACCGGACGGCTTCTCGTTTAGAGAACAAGGCCTCCGTCTGTGGTGGCCGAGGGCAGGGGCTACTCATCTTTGCCAAAAGCTCTGGGAGCCCCTGCCTGCCCACTGGAAGGTTACAAATTTCGCGATAGCGCTCATGTGTGGCTCGCCCAGGCCGGTCAACGTCGCTTCGCTAGAGATTGTGACGCGGCTTAGTGCTGTGGCGTTTTCAATAGGAACCCCATCTGTCGGTTCGACACAACGTCGAGAGACCGACAGAAAGGGAACGTCTCGGTTACGTATGTAACCTCTGTTCCCTGATGGAGGGAACAAGACGTTGTGTCCTTCTTGCCACGACAATAGCCGTCCGCTGCAGCGATCGTGAGATGCTCTCAGGCTCCTCAGCCCAAAAGGTGAA
>CM074097.1:18571447-18581447 GCA_037178815.1 Barbatula barbatula
AAATACAGAGTCATTCTCAAATCCCTTTCTCAACAATAGTAACTGTGTACCTCATTAAAACAAGACTTCAGACAATAGTAACACCTGTCAATCATCTGCTACGTGTGAGAAATGAAAGGCGTTTAGCTTCTGTTCCTGTTTAATAATTACAGCTGGTGAGGTGCAGCCTGACAGGTGTGCGCTGTGGATTTATTACTCTGAAGAGTTTTTTTCCATAAGAGAAATGAATAGTTAAACAATATACTATTATATAATTATGTGTTTATGTTTTATTATAATTTGCTCAACAGTCTCAAACACACATCTAGAAGAGCACATGACGCTTGTGTGTGGTGCTGATGAAGAATGTCGGCTCTTCTGGATGTGTGTGTTGGAGACTGAGGCGGACATCAGGAAATTGTCATTATATTTATTGCACACAAAAATGATTCTCTACGCGTCATAAAATGAAGGTTGAACCACGGGAGTCGCGTGGACTTTTTTATTGATGCTTTGATGGCATGGTGTGCTGCTGTCTGTGTGGGAGTCAGAAAGCACTTGGACCTCATCAAGCAGATGAATGGAGGTCTTACGGTTGTGGAACCACTTGAAAGTTAGTCATTCATTCTCGCTGGAGTTTTCCTCTCAGAAGGGCATAAATGGAACAGAGTTTTTTACTTAACGGAAAGACAAAGGGTTTTACAGACGAGGCCAAATGATGTATAACACCCCTCAATACAAATCTATTTGTACCTTGTAGTTCTGATGCAATTTGGATCTGTTTTACCCAACATGACCTCAGTCATCATCAGATTGATGGGTATTCATTCAGCAGTGCCCGTCGCCTTTCATCTGCTGCACACGCCAACATGCGACGGTTGTGTGCATACTTCATTCTTTCAGCTGATTAAGTGTAGTGTCCAGTTCTTACAGTGCACATCTTTATTGGGAATATTCAATGTCAACACACTACATAAGTGTGCATATGAAGTGCATTACAATTCTTCTCTGACTCTCTCTATCCACCTCAAATTTAACACGGACCCTCAGCCACAGCAGCTAACACAAGCCCCTTATTATAGCGACAGTACTGTAGACACATGAGGAGCAAACACTTCTTTAACTAGTGTAAGTCCATCCAAATTCTTATTATCGGTTAACAGTTACACAGCTTATTATATTCATCCCAATGTAAACTTGAGTCATCAGAATCCATGAGCTCACCTTCATTAGAAGAACACACTTCACACCGTGTCATTAAACCCCACTAAACGATGTACACATGTCATACCTCAGCAATGATCTCTCCGTTTTCAGCGTGCACCTGTGCGATTCCTCCGTGTTCTCCAAGGAAGGTGAAGATCTCATAAAGCTGTAAACACACACATATATGAACTTACAAACACACACTGAAGCTCAATATGCTAACTTCTAAACGAACTGGCTTTCATCTAGACGTCCAACACAATCTTTGACATAATTCATAAACTAAATGTGGATCTGCCACATAAACACAAACAGTATATAACACACATCAGTCGAATCATTCGAATAAGAGCAATTATTATTAATACCAGACAATCTTTCTACAGTATATCTGTGTGTTTGAGGTTTTCTTTCACTGACCTCACTGCTACTCATCTGATAGAGATCTTTATAAGCCATGTAGACCTGGAAAGAGTTCACTCCTGTACACAAAACCAAAACCTGTATTTACATTGAGATAAATACTGAACACATAATACACCGTTTATCATTTACATTCAGTCTTCATGAAATACACTTTCAGACAGAATGAAGCTGATGGTAATGAAGTTCAGTTTGAGCTCTTTATTGGCTGGAACGCTGTAGACCATGTTCAGATGTTGTCCCGACAGAGGAAACACCGTAACTTGAACAAAGAAGTAGACTTGATTTATTATTTGATCAGGTTCTGTATCAGTTTGATCAGGAAAATAAAAGATCAGGAGTGCACGCACAAACACATTTAACGTTAAGACAACAGTTGAGACGACTTCAAACTCATCAGGTTGTCTTACCTTATATGTTTCTCAACTATTTCATTCAGGATCTGATTGAGAATGAAATATCTTCCGGCTGATGTGTTTATACAGTAAGTGCAGATGGAGACCTTTGAACTCATGTGTAAAACACTACACAGCACATCAGCTTCAATCTCTCAACATCTGGCTCACCTTTCTCCTTCATGAGAGTCTCCACCTCGTGTTTGACGCCGTCGCTCCAGTGCGTGATGTCCACATGAAGAGAGAAATCACAGCACGCTTTCTCATCGGCCCACTCGTGCCAGCGCTCGAACGCTTCCACCAGACTGCTGCCGGGCTCCGGGATCACATGATCCACTGCACATCACATGTGACACAAACACACCTGGAGTTAGCGTGTGTCAGCGTTTCACAGTGAAGGTTTAGCGGGAAACCTCATCTTTTCTGTCTGATCCGTGTGAAGGTCTTTTTTATAAGAGCTGGACCGCAGATGCCCACTCAGAGACGAACACACAGACACAAAAGAGATAATCCGTCCACATCGATTGGCTTTATTACACAGCTAATGAGAAGCACCAAACCTTCTGCTATTAAAAAAATGAGTGTTTAACTACCAACACTTTTAATGTTTGAATGCGTTTTAATAAAACTAACCGTTTCTTTACCAACTATGTCATTTTAAAGGCTTCCAGCATCTTGATCAATACTGTACACATCATGACATGATCTTTTGATGACTATCAAGTTAACAATTGACACTTCGCAAAACCCCGCCCCCTCGTTCCTGTTGCTATGTCCGACAAGCTTTGGGTATCAGTCATGCGTTCCCAGTGTACATTTGTGCCCTCTATGGCGAAATAGTGAAGAATTTCTGGAAAAATGACATGCTGGTTTCAGACAGAAAGGTCTGCGATATGCTTTCGAGGGATACGTTCAGGATTTGAGATAACTGTAACACCTATACTTGTGTCCACATCAGCAGACCATACCGTTACGTTAATGGTAAACTCGCATGATGCAGTAGGGTACTACTGTCACACAAATGGATGTATAGCTAACCTTAATGTGGTGTAGTGTTTAGATGTTTTAGTACATTTGCAGTAATGACCATTTTAGAGAGAGGGGCGGCGTTTTAGTCGGCCATTCTTAAACTTTTAAATATTAGTTCAGTACAGAAAATTATCTTATTTCTTAATCTTTACTTGTGTTCAATTCAACAAACACAGCACCGCTGTTGCTTTATGACTTCACTGCTGAAAGCGTCTTTCCTTTAAAATGTCACTGCGAATGAAGGTGCGCTCATCACATCACAGGGACACAAAGTATATCATGCCAGCTTGCTCATACTTATGTAAGTATTATATCATCAACAAGTATTATATTCCACCTTCAAACACCCCTTCCCAAACACTTCCGTCTGTAAATCATACATTAATGATTCCAACAATATCATGTCTGGTGTCTGTATTGGTAACATTATAGTTGTGATGTGAACTTCGCTATTCTCCTTCATTTAGAATGATTTTTAAGTAATAACTAAGTTATCGTTTATCATTAGGATGGCATCAGCTAGAAATACCAAGGGTTCTCTCTGAGCAAGGAGAGTCTGCATTTAGCTATTATGCGAGCCGCAGCTGGAACCAGCTTCCAGAAGAGATCAGATGTGCTCCCACAGTAGTCAAATCCAGACTCAAAACACATCTGTTTAACTTTGCATTGAATGAATGTGCACTGTGCCTCTGACTGTCCCACTGTTTGTGCTGTACTTTATTTATTTTCTATTCTAAACTGTGTTTTATTTTATTGTTCTTATTTCTTCACTGTTCTATCAAATGGATATTTTTAATTTCTTCTATGTAAAGCACTTTGAATTACCATTGTGTATGAAATGTGCTATATAAATAAACTTGCCTTGCCTATCATTATAGTGTGAACGTCACACTTATTTAAGGGGGTGGGAAAGTATTCAGACCGTATTCAGATTTTCACTCTTTGTTAAATTGCAGCCATTTGCTAAAATCATTTAAGTAATTTTTTCTCATTAATGTACACACAGCACCCCATATTGACAGAAAAACACAGAATTGGCACAGATCTGGTCAAGGTTAAAAACATTTCTGCTGCACTTAAGGTTCCTAAGAGCACAGTGGCCTCCATAATCCTTAAATGGAAGACGTTTGGGACGACCAGAACCCTTCCTAGAGCTCATCTGAGCTATCGGGGGAGAAGAGCCGTGGTGAGAGAGGTAAAGAAGAACCCAAAGATCACTGTGGCTGAGCTCCAGTCGGGAGATGGGAGAAAGTCAACCATCACTGCAGCCCTAAGTGCAAGACACATGAAAGCCCGCATGGAAGGACTCCAAGATGGTGAGAAATAAGATTCTCTGGTCTGATGAGACCAAGATAGAACTTTTTGGCCTTAATTCTAAGCGGTATGTGTGGAGAACCAGGCACTGCTCATCAGTCCCAACAGGGAAGCATGGTGGTGGTGGTGGCAGCATCATGCTGTGGGGGTGTTTTTCAGCTGCAGGGGCAGGACGACTGTTTGCAATGGAGGGAAAGATGAATGCGGCCAAGTACAGGGACATCCTGGACCAAAACCTTCTCCAGAGTGCTCAAGACCTCAGACTGGGCCGAAGGTTCACCTTCACCTTCCTTACCGGAGCGGGCAGGGCGCAATCCATACCTAGACCTGACAAATGCTGTGACGATAAAGCTGGACGAAGGACGTGGCGACTATACAAAACTTCAGCCACTATTAGATTATTAATGATAATCTTAAATCTAATTTAATGAGAAAAAAATGAACTTTTTGTTATATTGCAGCCATTTGCTAAAATAAAAAAAGAGTGAAAAATTTAAGGGGGTCTAAATACTTTCCTGATACACTGTATCTGTCTGTTTACTTTTACAATAATTAAAAAGCTATTTTTTTCATATTAATCACCAAAGCTCTTCTTTTTTTTGGACAAAATGGCGGTCCGTCACGTGGTCACATAATATCTTCATTATGATTGGTCAGATCGCCTGTCAATCAAACTGCTTGCGAAGGGTCAATTGAACTATACTGTACATGTGTGTCATCATTACAGTACACACACACACAAAAATAAAAATGTCCTTATCAATGGAAGGTGCTTTTTCAAGAGTTGTCAGAGGCTTGCTGGTGATGATGTTGATCTATATACTGTATGTATGATAATGTATTGCATATGCCGTAGGTCTCACATGTGTTGTGATAACAGCCGGCTGGACGCTCACATATGTCGAGTTAAATATAGACATTCCACAGCGCAGCCAAAAAAGAAAATGTTTGGCATATCTCACCAATCATAGTGGTTCCTCCAGCGAGAGCGGCTTTAGTGCCCTGAGAGAAATCATCCACAGTGCTCGTGCCCCTGTATGGCATCTGGAAATGAGTGTGGATGTCAATTCCTCCAGGAATCACCATCTTCCCATCGGCTTCAACCGTCTTCACCCCTCCTGGAACGATCAGGTTATCTCCAATCTGCCTAACAGTTGAGAGATTACAAAAACATCTCACTCATGCGTCACTTCATTCATTCCAGAACATTCTCAACTAAGACTTTCCCAGGAAACTATTTCTTGGTTCCCAGAACATGAATTTTAGTTTTCTTTGGTTATCTAAGAAAGCTTTCCTTACAAAATAGAATGGGAACCAAAGACTAACGTTCCACCACTGTTATCAAACAAAAAACCCAAAGTTTACACCCATCCCTGTTGAAAACAAAAGTAAATGTAATGCAATTAATGGTTATAATGGGAATTGTATTGGTTTTATTTGTCATTATATGGATGTACTGTATGTGATGGATTCTATGAGTGTAGATGTTAGCTGGCAGATTAACTGTATGGAAACAAAGCATAAAACACACTACGAATAAGAATTTAGTATTGCTTTTAATGGAAAAAGCTATTTAAATGGAAACCTTTAGAACTTCTGAGATTACGAGGTGAAAAAAATGGACCATTAGAGAATGTGTAAACTGTGTATTATTTTACAAAACCTCTCTTTATCCCTGATGATTATTTTCAGATATGAGAAGTTGTATTATTCACTATTTCCCAAACAACATGCTTGCACAAATAACAGAAAACTACCCATTGGGAAATGTTCTGGTTATGTTATTTTCTGGTCATTAAAAACAAACTGCAACGTTCTGGGAACATTGTTTTCGAGTTTATTCACAAAATAACCCAAAGGGAACCAAAAACTAACGTTAGGGGAACGTCTGTGTGTGCGTGCGTGTGTTTGCTTGAGTGTGTGCATGTGTGTGAGTGCCTGTGTGTGTGAGTGTGTGTGTGGGAGTTTGTGCGTGTGTGTGTTAGTGTGTGTGTGAGTGTGTGTGTGTGTGAGTGTGTGTGAGTGTGCGTCGGTGTGTTTGTATTTGCGTGAGTGTGTTTGTGTGTGCGTGAGTGTGTTTACGTGAGTGTGTGAGTGTGAGTGTGTGGTAGTGTGTGCGTGAGTGTATTTACGTGAGTGTGAGTGTATTTGCGTGAGTGTGTGTGCGTGAGTGAGTGTGCATGAATGTGTTAGTGTGTGAGTGTGTTTGTGTGAGTGTGTGTTAGTGTGTGCGTGAGTGTATTTACGTGAGTGTGAGTGTATTTGCGTGAGTGTGTTTGTGTGTTTGTATGTGTGTGAGTGTCTTAGTGTGTGTGTGAGTGTATTTGCGTGAGTGTGTTCGTGTGTGAGTGTGTTTGTGTGAGTGTGTTAGTGTGTGCGTGAGTGTATTTGTGTGAGTGTATTTGCGGGAGTGTGTTTGTGTGTGCGTGAGTGAGTGTGTTTACTTGAGTGTGTTTGTGTGAGTGTGTGTTAGTGTGTGCGTGAGTGTATTTACGTGAGTGTGAGTGTATTTGCGTGAGTGTGTTTGTGTGTTGTGTATGTGTGTGAGTGTGTTAGTGTGTGTGTGAGTGTATTTGCGTGAGTGTGTTCGTGTGTGAGTGTGTTTGTGTGAGTGTGTTAGTGTGTGCGTGAGTGTATTTGTGTGAGTGTATTTGCGGGAGTGTGTTTGTGTGTGCGTGAGTGAGTGTGTTTACTTGAGTGTGTTTGTGTGTGAGTGTTAGTGTGTGTGTGTGAGTGTGTTTGTGTGTGTTTGTGTGAGTGTGTTTGTGTGTGCGTGAGTGTGTTTACGTGAGTGTGTGAGTGTGAGTGTGTGGTAGTGTGTGCGTGAGTGTATTTACGTGAGTGTGAGTGTATTTGCGTGAGTGTGTGTGCGTGAGTGAGTGTGCGTGAATGTGTTAGTGTGTGTGTGAGTGTGTTTGTGTGAGTGTGTGTTAGTGTGTGCGTGAGTGTATTTACGTGAGTGTGAGTGTATTTGCGTGAGTGTGTTTGTGTGTTTGTATGTGTGTGAGTGTGTTAGTGTGTGTGTGAGTGTATTTGCGTGAGTGTGTTCGTGTGTGAGTGTGTTTGTGTGAGTGTGTTAGTGTGTGCGTGAGTGTATTTGTGTGAGTGTATTTGCGGGAGTGTGTTTGTGTGTGCGTGAGTGAGTGTGTTTACTTGAGTGTGTTTGTGTGTGAGTGTTAGTGTGTGTGTGTGAGTGTGTTTGCGTGTGTTTGTGTGAGTGTGTTTCTATGTGAGTGTGTGTGAGTGTGTTTACGTGAGTGTGTTTGTGTGTGAGTGTTAGTGTGTGTGTGTGAGTGTGTTTGCGTGTATTTGCGTGAGTGTATTTGCGTGAGTGTGAGTGTATGTGTGTGAGTGTGTTTGTATGTGTGTGAGTGTGTTAGTGTGTGCGTATTTGCGTGAGTGTGTTTGTGTGTGAGTGTGTTTGTGTGAGTGTGTTAGTGTGTGCGTGAGTGTGTTTGTGTGTGAGTGTGTTGTGTGAGTGTGTGGTGGGGTGTGTGCGTGAGTGTATTTGTGTGTGCGTGAGTGAGGTGTGTGTGAGTGTGTTTACGTGAGTGTGTTTGTGTGTGAGTGTTAGTGTTTGTGTGTGAGTGTTAGTGTGTGTGTGTGTGTGTGAGTGTGTTTGCGTGAGTGTGTTTGTATGAGAGTGTGTGTGTTTGTATGTGTATGAGTGTGTGCGTGAGTATATTTGCATGAGTGTGTTTGTGTGTGCGTGAGTGTGAGTGTGTTTACGTGAGTGTGTTTGTGTGTGTTAGTGTGTGTGCGTGTGTGTGTTTGCGTGAGTGTGTTTGTGTGAGTGTGTGTGTGTTTTCTTGTGTGTGTTTGTATGTGTGTGAGTGTGTTAGTGTGTGCGTGAGTGTATTTGCGTGAGTGTGTTTGTGTGTGCGTCAGTGTGTGTGCATGAGTGTGTTTACGAGAGTGTGTTTGTGTGTGTGTTTTAGTGTGTGTGTGAGTGTGTTTGCGTGAGTGTGTTTGCGTGTGTGTGTGTGTGTGTGTTCCCTTTCTGTCAGTCTCTCGACGTTGTGTCGAACCGACAGATGGGGTTCGCCCCTGAGAACCTATCATCTTCTGACTATTTTGAAAAGGCCAATGAAATTGGCGAATGAAATTTGCATGCCGGGCTCCGCCCCCGGATATCCGAGTATAAAACGGGAGCCGGCGTGCTCATTCATTCACCTTTTGTTCTTCGGAGCCTTCGCATCTGATGACATTCTTCGAATTGTCGAATTCTACGACGCGGTGCAGCGGAGATTCCCCTGGGCGTCCTGGCAGTTCCAGAGGTATTTTTCTAAAAGAGCAATTTCCTCAGCGTGGCATTGCCCGCTGATCTCTTGGGTGCAGTACACTCATCGAGGACGGGGACGGACACGGTGGTTGCCGCAGGTGTTCGGGGGTCCGACCACTGTGGCAGCCTTGTGGATTCGTCCTGCCCGCACTGCGGGCGGATGGCTATTCAGACGTTGCGTCACTGCGGGCGGATGGCTATTCAGACGTTGCGTCACGATGGCTATGTTCTGTAAGATCCAGCCAACACCTCGTTTGCTTCCCGTTCTGTGACCGCAGCGGCTACGGCCCTGCCGTCAGCGGCGGCGAGCAGCGAGGGTGATGTGGGGATTATCGTGAACGTTAATCCGTCAGCCGGCCGGCGAAGTTCGCGCCCCGTCTCGCTTGTTTAGCAGTTCCCCAAGGATGGTCCTAAGCCATCTTATTCCTCAGCCACGCGCTCGGACACGAGCCGTGGAGATGAGGTGTCTCTTGCAACATCGGAGCGCGACCTGCTGACATCAGACTCTGGCGAATCCCTGAAGCTCCCTCCCTCGGGAGGTGTGCAACGGGCGCGCAGTGTCGGGTCGCTGGACGGGCCCCCGCCTGCGTTGGCATATCACTGCCCTCAGGTTGCTAGCTGTCCTGCTTGCACTGATGAGGCTCTGGCCTCTCGTGCAGAGGCAGCATTCTGGCCCGGACAGCACGACCGGCGTAGCGTACTAAACCTCAGGGTGGCATTCGCTCGCTGCAGACATCGCAACTCGCCCAAACGCCTCCTCCCGTGGAGACAGCAGGTGGCAAAGCCCCTGCATGTCACACGCCCACCGGGTGTCCTGAACCAGACAGCCAAGCGCTCTCTCGTCAGTTGACACCTCGTGGGAAGTGACGACTCCACCCCTGCGGGCCGGCTTGGGTGTGGTTTGGGCGGGCACAGGTGGACCTGTTGCCTCCCTGAACACCACCCAGTACCGCTGGGCACTCCCTGGACGAGGCCCCCCCCCTCGACACGGAGGCCCTAGCGCGCAGCTGGCCGCGGGACAAGCGGAAGTACGCTTCGCCCCATTGAGCTTCATTGCGCAGGTCCTGTGCAAGGTCTGGGAAGGGTGTATCAAGTGCTGCTAGTTGCGCCTACGGGCCCAACTACACTTGGTCCTCGGAGCTAATACTCCTGACGACAACTCCCCCTGGCGAAGGGCCTACTCGCAGGGGATGGGCACGTTGTGGCATTCGATCCGGATCTTTGGGTCTGGCTCCTGGATGGGACGAGGAGTTCCTGGATGATCTACCCCCCACAGTGGTGGAGACTATCACTCAGGCAAGGGCCATGCCCACAAGGCTGGATGCCTTTAAGTGGCGCCCCTTCTCGTCCTGGTGCTCTTCTCGAGGAGAAG